>JAAAKM020000231.1:9099-28866 GCA_010016025.2 Alatinidae sp. Z8VKAUB7J3 | reverse complement strand
TGACATATGTCTTAATTTAGTAAAATTTTTTACCTAATAATGCTGCTTTAAATTGGAAGAAAAGTCAGGAGACAATTATATGTTATGACACTGATAAATCAACCTCCATTCAAAATGCTAGTGTCACCGCCCGGGTTTGAACCGGGGACCTCGCACGTGTGAAGCGCGCGTGATAACCACTACACTACGGTGACGTATGTCTTATTTTAATAAGATTTTGTACCTAAAAATGCTGCTTTAAATTGGAAGAAAAGTTGTGAGACAATTACATGTCATAGCACTGATCGTTTAACCTCCCTTCAAAATGCTATTGTCACCGCCCGGGCTTGAACCGGGGATCTCGCCCCTGTGAAGCGCGCCTGATAACCACTACTCTACGGTAACACATGTCGAAACTTAATAAGATTTTGTATCTGAATAGTGCTGCTTTAAATTGGAAGAAAAGTCAGGAGACAATTATATGTCGTGACACTGATTGTTTAACGTCACTTCAAAATGCTAGTGTCACCGCCCGGGTTTGAACCGGGGACCTCCCGCGTGTGAAGCGCGCGCAATAACCTCTACACTACGGTGACATATGTCTTAATTTTATAAGATTTTGTACTTAATAATGCTGCTTTAAATTGGAAGAAATGTTGTGAGACAATTACATGTCATAGCACTGATTATTTAACCTCCCTTCAAAATGCGTGTATCACTGCCCGGGCTTTAACCGGGGATCTCGCGCGTGTGAAGCGTGTATGATAACCACTACACTACTGTGATATTTGTCGAATCTAAGTGAGATTTTGTACTTACCTCTCTTTGTACCTAGCTCTCTCCGAGGGCAAAATTGCTGAAAACGACATGTATCTGTTGATCGTTGACAATTCCGTGAATGAACTGTTTGCCTGTGTGTTGATCTCACTAAAATTATACCTGTGTATGTTCGTCACAAATTGCAAAAGAGAGCGTTCATTTTCAAAGACCAAGCTAGCACTGAATTACTTGAGCAAAACAATGGGGCAGACGAGGCTGACATCCTTGGCAGTTGTTTCAATAGAAAATTAGTTGTTGAGAACCATTGATTTCTCCTCTGTCATTGAAACATTTGCACAGCACAAAGCAAAACGCAAGTGCTTTTTATCGTAGCAATGGATCTAATTATCAGATTATTTCATTAGCCATATTTTTGTAAAGACAGGGTGTCCGCCATTTCAAATCAGGGAAATGTCAGGGAAATCCATACCCTCATAAAATATGTCAAGGAAATGTCAGGGAAATTTGCTACCGTGCAATGTTAGGGAAATGTCAGGAAAATCTGACCCTTTTCACTGACATCCAAGAATGGCGCAACATACTTAAATCATCATTTTTCATCCTTGTGCCGTAATCTAAGAAAAGTTGAAAGGTCCAAGGAGTACCAAAGTTTAAATGTTTGTTTTAAACTTGCTGATGTAATGTTTCTTCTTTTCTTGGCTTGATAGTTTGACTCATAAGTCATTGGTTTTTGTTCTAGTGGAGGACACTTAATGAAATATGTCAGAGGAATAGGAGTTTTCAAATTCCAAATTCCAAAATTGTGACTGTAAAAAATTCTGCCGGTGACGTCACCAATAAAGTGTTCCATCAACAGATGTACTATTAGTTATCTGATGATTACAGAGCACGAAAAAAGTGTAAGTGGCGATCTTATTCCCTTGTGACTACGCAGTAGTCTGTAGCAAATGTACTATAGGTAGTAGGACATCGGTAGAGGCTCAAGCCATGAGTCAAGCAACAAAAAGAACATGGTTTGTTATAAAGGGCCTAGTGACAGCAGAAGTTATTGCGTTCCTAGCCACATATCGAGTGTGGCATAAAATGAACACCGAACAAGGTACGTAAACCTATCGCATCCGTACAGTAAACTTTCGGGCAATTCTGGCGCCGTAAGATACTTTATGTGCTTAAAGTACCTGTACTTTCATCAAAGAAACGTTTAGTACTTTTCTGCTAAAGGGCCCTGAAAAGTCCTGGTATTTTGTGGGATTTTTTTTACAGTCCTGGCAAAGTCCTTGGATATTAGGCCTATTATATTATATATATTAGGCCTACACAATGTTTGCCCCAATTTCCTTTTGCATGCATTTTCAAATGAGTTCTGGCATTTTTCACCTGGAGTTTTTGCTGTCAAATATTCCTTGATTGCTTATCAGTTTTTAGTAGGCCCTATTGAATTACGGTGCCGGTATATTTTGGGAATTTGAAACGAAACTTGTTATTAATATCTGATCATCTTAAAATATCATCACATTTATATAAATATCTTCCCATTATGCAAACGTAACTTTAGATTCTTTTATATTTTCAAATTTCAATTCTTTTTATCTTAAGGGTTGATTTTAATGTAACTAATGCGTGCAGGGATACTAGAGATGAAAGAGAACTTCACAGATGTCTGTATGTTTTGTCAAGTAGGAAGATGTTCTACTTCCTAGCCTTACTTATACACAGCTTATGTTCATTCTCTCATTTACAGAATATAGGAAATGGATGTATGAGAACTACCCATCAATTTTAGAAGGTAAGCAGTTGTATTAATTTGAGTTTATGAGAGGAGGAGTGGTCAAGATTCATCCTTGTTTTGATCACCAACAGCATTGAGGCCCGTTTACACTGCCGATAGTTCCTATAACAACAACGATAAATCATTTATTGAGGGGTCACACCACTGATACTTATTGTTGGTTGAAGCACGGGCAGCTACAGATTGTGATGATAGACAGTAAAATTTGCATCAGCAATGAAGAGGACACCTTGTCACTTTTCTTGTTAGCAAGGCTGGTTAATAGGAAAAGGGACTTAATGATAGGGTTTTATCTCATAAGTCTCATGAAGACAAGCTTTCCATAATTTCAGATTTGTGAAACATCAGTTTAATCTGAATGGCATGCAGAGAGGGAAACATTAAGTTTGAACAAGTTTACCATACACAGGAAATGCTGCATGTGATTTCGAATAAACAGACAAAGAATAGCTCTGATCATAATCTTATGTAAGAGTAAAAGCTAAGTGTAACACAAAAAAATGATGAAAAATGGTACAGATTTATATCAACTTTTTTTGTCGCTCAGATTACTTCTTATCCACAACTCTGTAAATATATATTGGACATTTTAGGACTCCCCGTTGGAAATAGGAACTACAGTAGCTGAACTTAACCTTCTGCCTGTCATCTGAAGTTTAAATTTGGCTAGAAATGGGATCACGTCAGTAAAAGCAATCTAAACAAAACAATTTGACATCATGTGTGATTAATGTGATTTTCATATTTTAATAAGGATATTTTCTACTTGCCCACAAAAGTACCTCCTCAAAAAATTGCCATGGGTGGGAGATTACTTAAGAATTAATAGGTAGGGGGTTGAAATAAGAATGCCCTGGGTGGAAAATTTTTGAAAATTTAATTAGCGGGGGGATGTCCATAGGCACCCAAGTGTAAACAAAGCTTCATTTGCTAGAGAATGGCAATGTGTCACAATACTGCCACTGGCACTGCTAAATTTTTCTAGTACAGAAACTACTTACCACTAATTAAAACCAAACTGCCCACTAATGCCATCCAAATATCCCCTTGCTCCTTAAAATCAGTAAATTATTATTTTCGTCATGAAGAACTCCACTCATTTCCACAGCCAAAATCAACTTTTGGACTCTTGTCATCCTCCTTCTTGAACTCATATCTACTCTTCTCTATGCACTGATGGGCTTTGCAGGTTTTTTTGTTGGAGGATAGTTGGCAAAGTCACTTGAGGATCAATCCCCAACAATATAGTTGGGAGTATTGTATCAGTATCATTTGCCTTGTGACCTCTATCAAGTGAATCAGGGCCTACAATATTTTTTTAAAGCAGTTATTATTATTAGTAGTATCTTTTTGGTGTGACAGGGCCTTACTGTTCATTGCACTTACTAAGCCTTCATACAAAATACTTACTGTCAGTGGTACTAAAATGTTGTTGGTTTTCAAATGTTTCCATTTGAACACCAACATAAAAATTCAATGAATCCACCTCGCCAATGCAGATGGTGACTTTCATCTTACATATAGCACTGAAGTTGACCCTGTCTTTATGGCTTTTAGTCTGGGGTTTGTTTTGCTTTAAGTAATGGATGATTGTACATTATTATGATTGATTTATTACACATATTAAAGTTAGTAGCATCACAAGATAGAGGGTCCTGGGGGCTCATACCCCTGCATAGGTTGATGAGTGTCAGATGAGGCTTCAAGTGGGACTAATCACAGAACTAGTGGCTCTGGTTCAAAACCTTCAGGTCTTCACTTAAAACTAAAACATAATTAGTAAATGTACCATTGCTAGAGGCAGGCCTTTAGAATCATCCTTTATAGATAACAGTTTTAATCAAACATGTAGAGGAATGAACTGGAAATGAAAGGACTGAAAACAAAGATTGGCAAGACTAAGATCATGATGGGCCAGACCTTAACACCCTGAGAGACTCTGGGAGATACCCTTGTGCGGTATGCCATAAATGGTAGGTAGTAATTCCATACTTTGTACTGAATGCAACATGTGGGTCCATAAAAAGTGCACCAAGAGCAAGACCCAGCTGACTTCAAACACCAACTTCAAGTGTCAGCAATGTATGGGAGCTACCTGTCTGCTGGAAGGAAGACCAATGAAGGACATCCCTGTGACCGAAGCCTCCTTAGAAGTAGTGAACAGCTTCTGCTATCTTGGAAATATGCTGTGTGTGGGAGGAGGTTGTGAGCTTGCTACTACTGCCTGAATCAAGACAGCATGGAAGAGATTTAAAGATTTACTACCAGTATTAACTGCCAGAGCTCTTCCTCTGACTACATAAGACAGGATTTTGAATACCTGCATCAGATCATGGATGTTGTATGCAAGTGAGACTGGGGCACAAACCAAGATTTCTCTTGGCTGCCTACAAAAAAACAACAAGTCAACGATCAGATGGATGTGCAACATCAATTCCCACCAAGATTCTAACTAACAACAGACCAAGATACCTCACATTGAAAAGCAGCCAAGATACAACAGGTTGAGATGGTACAAGTATGTCAAGCATAACAGTGGCTGCGTCAAGCAGTGCATTGAGTTGAAAGTTAGGAGGGTCACTGGCACAGGATGCCCTAAGAAACCATATGTGGGGATCTCAGAATATTGGGGATGTGGAGTGACAGTCCACTTGATTTTGAAATTTGGAACGAAAGACTGCATGCCATCAAAACACGTCCTACCCCATGTGCGGAAAGCTGAGACATTAAACAAAGATAGTAAGTAAGTAAATAATCCACTGAAATTAATAAATTATCTTTCAACACAAGCAAGCCAACACAACACATCTCAGGCTAATTTATATAAATTATTCCATCTTTAGCCCACCACTCACAGTTAACAGCAAGTGACAATGACAGTGCCAGTTTGGAAGTTTTGGGCCATTTCTATATTTCAATACTATTACTCTCTGCTCTTTAATAACCAGTGGGGGGTGTTTATTAGTTTTTGGAATGTTTCTGCCACCAACCCCAGCTTATTAGAAACTGCCACTTATTAATTTTGGCAAATCAGCCTTGACGATGTAAAAAGAAAACTTTTAGGTGATTTAAAGATTTCTGAGACTAAAATGTGTCTTATGTTGATATCTTTTATTTTCACTCTACAACTATCAGAAATTATCTTGAAAATTTTATTTCAACCCCCCCCCCCCGTTTATTGCAGCCCCCCCATTTAGTTATTTTCATATTGTTTTCAGTCCCCTGTTTATTCTAACCCTACAAATATTATAGACCAAAGAGTAACAAATTAGCATTAGCTATACAAAAGGTGTACTTCTGACATTATAACCGAGGGTATTTAGATTGCATTCAGTTTATTGTTTACTTCATCTTTTTTAGGATTTTATAAATGTGCTGAGGTAGGAGGTTATTACAAGGCACGAAGAGATGATTATGCAGCTTGGAATGTGGAGAGTTGACGATTAGAAAAGGAGTAATTTGACATGTCCTACCTGAGCACTTCCATTTCCAAACAATATAGAAAATTGTGTTGCAGCACACCTATGCAGTGCAAAGCAACCATTTTAGTCTCAATAATAGTTGAGAGGACTTTGGAAAGTTGTGGTATCCTATGCGCAAGAGGTTGTACAAAATAACTATTGTTATGTTGAAGCTATCAATGCCACCACTTCAACCAAAACAAGTAATAAAACTATGCGAGAGCATTGAATCCATGCAGTTTCTCAATTTGAACTAACTTTTAGATTATGATGTGTGGTCAGCTTATTCTCCTTGGACAATTAGTATATTGTCTTGAATTGTAATTTTCACATCTTATTATTCCAAGAAGTATGCTGCCATGCACTTATCAACGTCATCATCATCATCATCATCCTTTTCAGGATAACCCGTCAAGAAGCAGCCATGGCGTCTTTACAATAGCTCTTGAAAATGGTGTTCCATTCCGCAGTTATATACGTTTGTCACAACATAATTCTACACTAGATTTTAATGTTTGCATTATAAACATAGATATGGGCCTAGGGCAATAAACCGCTGCCTATTTGATATTAAAACTTTTCCAAGTTAGAACTCACTTCCCAGAATCTTGCAGAATGTTCCTTAATATGCAAGTATAATGGATACGATATGCAAGTTCGATCTCTGGTGGTGACATATTTTCCATTTCTCTAGTGTTCTTTTCAAAACTAATATGCAAGTTTTAATGTATGCATGAAGAACTTTTGGAAAGGCGGAAAACCACTAAAGATCGTAGTTCAATGTAGGTTCTTTGCAGACTTTTTACTGCGATGAACCTGTGTTGAAACAAAGCATTTAATCCCAAAGGTCTACTATAATGCCCAGTTTATTGAGTGTGCCACGTATTGAAGGACATTCCCATAATTGTTACTAAAATGACTATTTCAAAGAGTCCTTGCTTCTTTTGAGTGTAAATCTATTTGAGTCTGGTATGTGAACATATTATGAACTGGAAGAGCTCGGATTGTAGGAGCAAGGTTTTGCCATTGCTGTTCAATGTATATCGTGATTTGATTATAGCAATTATATTGTAAATGAGAGCATGATATGTGATAGTATTGTATAATATCCATTGATAGTCACTAAGTTGATATCAGTGTCAGTTGTAGATACCTTGATGTGCTATTAATTCCAAAAATTGTATTTTTTACCAATTAGCGCCCACAACTGCAACTGCTAAAGGCATTGCTACATTAGAGAAACAGTCTTGACTTTACTTCAACTTGAAGTGTAAAAGATGTTTTGTAGTGGTATCAGCGTTGAATTTATGGAAGCTTTCACACTGGAGTGGCACGCTGCAAGTGGCTTGCCACGTGACATCTATTTATGGAGAACCTGCGACCAATTTAATACGTTACAAGTGACGTTTTTCGTTCTTTTAACCCAATTGCGTATCCGTGTGCGCAGGATCTTTTATTAAGAATCTTGATGCTGGTTTGTGGCGTTAAACTGTGTCCGATTATAGGCTTCAGACAGCTACGACCTTCAAAGTCTTGTCTCGTCGTACAACCTTTTGGGGCGAAACCATGTCTTAAAAATTCAAGATAACGCATTATCTGCCAAATTCCTCAGATTAAGATGTGCATTTCTGACAGGTGAAGATTGTAACGGTTGGGTTTGCAGATCCTCTTGGACTAAAAGTCGGGTGGAACAGATAGATAGCTATTAACGACATTCTGCAACGTGAAAGGCGTAACTTAAATACTAACTTTTAAGGTGAGCATCAAAGTTTCAAAAGGACTCTAGTGGTGTTTAGTCATTGTCGTTTCACCATATCGTTGTTGGTTATTAAAGGTTGTTGAACTTATATACGGTCTCTCAAAATAGAGCCAAAAAGAACTTCAAAGAGTAAAACAGAAGACAACAGGTTCTAAACGACAGTCCAGATATTTTTTAAAATTTCGCAAAGCATTTTTACTACACTATGTACATGTATCATTATTAACGGGCAAGTGCAAAGATACATTGACTTGTCCTCTAGCGAAAGTGATTTCAGTCTCGACCTCCTTCCATATGCAGTACTTTTGTTGGTGGGATTTCTAACTCTTGATTGACCTATGACGTAACCAAATGAATAAAAATTGCTTTAGCTTGAGGGCTCTTAATGATGTTTGCTACTCGCTACAACTTACTATGTTATAACCGAATGGTACTTAAGGGCCACTTTCTCAAACTAAAAGGACCCATCTTTGTTTATTACTGTATCCTGCACTGGCAATTGACGTATAAACCTCAGACTTTGCACCCCCGGTTTATTTACGTTTGCGTTGTAAACCAAGCATAATTCACGGAAAAACAAAATTTCTTGATGCTTGTAAGCCTTGCGGTAATGCATACAAGTTCCCCAACAACTATCACAATCGTCACGTATTACAACTATTATCGGCACAGTAACTTGAAGTTGTGCCGCTATAATAGTACCTTCGACATCCTTCTTGCACATGAAGACTAACTATAACTTTTGAGTATTCTAACACTTTTCGACTCAGTCACTCCCATAAATGGTAGAGTCTATTATGTCTTGAGTCTCCGTCATTTTTTTTCGCAACCAAGCCTCAAAAAACAGTGACACTATCCAATTCCAGTATCCTGAAGATGCGAGACGTTTCTCTTGAAACGAAGCTCGCAAAAAGACTCAAGACATAGATTCGATCATCTAAGAACTATATTTGTTTAGTAACCAGTAGCAACGTTACTCTACTTCGAAAATATTACTCAACAAGCAAGTAGAGCTTAGGTTTAACCAATTTACGCAATATAGATTAGGTGGGGTCGGTAAATGTTCTCGAAGGTTCCCATCGTTGGGATTGAGCCCATTTCGTTGCTTTTCAAGTCCTGTTCTTCGATCACACGATAACATGGTCTACAATACGTAATTATGAGGCGATAAAACGCTCTCACCTTTGAGTTGACGTACTGTCTCAAGAGGAGTCGAAGTTCCGAGTTCTAAATATAAAAGAAACGATAAGAAATAGAAGTTAACTGAATAAACCACATGAAACTCATGAGGTAAGCGCTTCCACAAAATCCCTTTCTTTTACTTAACAACTCCACGAAACCGATAGATGTGACTTTGTCGAGCTAGTAAGACCCGGGAGGCATAGAGTTCGGTTAAAAAAAAACAGTTCCAAGGTTGCGCACGGCAGGAAGATTAACCCAATGACAGTGTATCGCAGCACATCAGCAACTGAAGTACTTAACAAAGAAGTACACGAGGAAATTTAAACATAAGTAAATGGCAAGCTAGGTCGTAAAGCTAAACTTGAAGTAAACGCAGCCAATTTGTATACTCTCAGATTATCGCTTAGGAGCAATTTAAGTCAACAACCAAATTTCTTTCGTTGAGGATGCAACAACAAAAAGTAATAGCCGGATACAAAATCAGGAATAAGATATATTTAAAGTAAAAACCTCCGCTTATCTCGTCTTCGCTTGAGATAAAGCAGAATACTTGGAGTTTTACTGTATCATGCTATCTAGTATTATGGTCACTAAATTTTTGACGAGGGGTTAAAATTGAAATTTTTCACACGTGAGACGGCTTATTCTTAATGTCCTGTTTCAAAACTCGGAGCAGATTTAATATATTTGAGCAAAGTATTCAATCCACTGCCTTGCACCTCACTAAGAGTAAAAGCGGAGAATACCTATGGCAGCAAAACGGAGCAAGCTCTGATTGCCCTCCTACCAAAACTTACTAACAATAGGCCTAACCATTTGGAGTCAATGACATGCGAAGCGCCCTTGTGGGTGCTTTAGTGTAGAGAGGACCCCGTACAAACAAGCGATGTTTTATGGCCCTCAATTCCCATTTAATTTGTACGAGCACAGGAATAATGTCGCGGTGAAACAGTGAACATTCTCTGTGAGGGGAGGCTTTCTTCAGCTGATTTTAATGAGGGTAGTCATAAAATATAAGAATGTTAACTTGGAATGCGTGATTGCTCCGTGCTGAAAGTATCAAAACAAACCTGGCAAATGTTTAACGTACCTGATTACAAATGTGTTTTACCATTGGAGCATTTAAACTTCTTTTGTTCTCCAACACTGCTATGACTTTCTCAAAATTCTACACTGAAGCGTCAAGAACCCTATTAGGGAATCCTTACAAAGTTGCATACTGTAAGAGCTACAGCGCCCAAAATCCTTGATTTCCTATATAAACCTCTTGAGGGTATAAACAATACTAATTGCTATTGTATAATTGAAATTTTATCCTCAAACAGACGCTATGCCCTTCGCTTTATCCTCTCTTTAGTGAGGATTTAGTAAACGTTGGTCCCATACACTTAGATGGGGCTATTTTTAATTGCTAAATTTAGGTTAGCAAGCAATAGATTCCATCAGCTAACATCTGCTCTTACCTGTCCTTTCAGGGCATCTGTTTCCTGTATCAATGCTGCTCTCTCCGTAAGAACTTGGCTGTACCTTTCAAACCCGTCCACTAAGGCATCCCATACACGTTCTTGTTTTGAAGTGACGATCTTTTCAAATTGTTTCCAGTAAGCTTCGTCCTGTGAAGCATCACGTGCTGACTTAATTCCCAGCTTCATACTTTGTTTTCGTGCCAGCCTGAACGGTTCTCGGTTGTCTTCAACGAAGCGTCTCAATGCCTTATGCACGAGGTTCGGGTGAATTAGTTTTGCCTTCAGCTCTGCCAGAGATCCTTTCCTACTTGTTACATCCTCTTTGCTATCACTTGCTTCCTCTCCTGCTTCAAAGAAGTATTGTCCGAGTAGAAAAATGTCGTCTTCCGTTTCAATACCAAGAGCCTGGAGTGAAAGACAGTGAGAACGTAAGTGTTAATTCTACACAAATTACAAAGCTTTGCTTTATCAAATTTTAAAGCAAACATTGGCAAAATAATCGTAAGGATTAACAGACGATAAATGCAACATGTTTGGTCAATTGTTTAGGTGTCATGAGACATGCATGTTGGACGATTATAATCATTCACTTCACTTCAACTCGCCGCTTTTCCAATTATTAGCCATAGTTTTGAATACGTAGATAATTGACAAAACGTTTAAGTCAAAAAGAACTTGGAAGCATGATTCTTCCTTTAAGATTTAAGCCTCGAATTCGTCTTTTAAATACAAACATTGAATTCGAATGACAATTTTTAACAAAGTTGATTTCAAATGTTTCATAATGTTCTCACTCAATCAATAAGCACGAATCATATGTACATCGGAAACGTGCTTATAAGATGGGATTTACACAACAAAATTAACCGGAAAACTCTCCAAAAGAGTAGAAATATCTTCAGCGGCTTTTTTGAAATACTAAATAAGCCTTTGTCGTTACCACCTCGTAACATACGCTGTCCTGGCCAACCAAGATTTGACATTTTGGTCACATGTACATTTGTGGCCATAAATCGTTTCATTTGACCAGATCTTTTTAACACACACGGTATCTGGTTATAGGAAAACAACGGTCTTCGATTCAGGTTAGGGACGTTTTCAGCATATGATAGTCGAATGAAGGTTAATGCAATCTTACGACTACAGGCCGCCGATTAATGGTAGGTAAAATTTGGTTAGCATCATATTTACTACACTTCATCAAACAAAGAAAAGCTGTACTTACACTAAAAATGGCATCCAGTTTCATTAAAGCCTGTTCTTCTTTGTCCAGTGGGGATAATAACTTCATTAACTTGGACTCAACAAGAAAACCCTGCAATAAACATTAGCAGTGTTTGTTAGTGGTAGAACGATAGCAAGAGTTAAGATCATTCATCATAACATTCTTCCATCACAATCATGCCTCGTGATTTATCTTCTACAAAGTCGTGTCAAAGTCGGATGGGTTAGCACAACAACAAATTGAAAATAGCCGCTGCCAATTACACATGGTACACACTTGGAGACAAAATTGACCTGTCTGAACCTTTTCAGGCTCCTTTTCAAGCAAACCTTCAAAAAGAAATGCTTTTTAATCGAAGCTGAGGGCTAGCTTGAACGTTATCAACCTTAGACTGCTTATCCTTACAATGGTCCAATTTTTATGATTTTATTCATTATGGGTTGGGACACTTATCCTCTAGATCAGGTTAATTTCAATCCTATACTCATCTCATTCTCCCCTCCTGCAACTTATTTCCGTATACAGGTGTTTCAGTCTTTTGACGGCCCCATTGAATATTCTTCAGTAGACGATATAGTCGTCTGCAACACTGTATTTTCTGCAATCAGCAATAGTGTCTGATTGTAAATGACAACATTTCAAAGTATCGTAACATGGGCCACAATGCTACATTTTGCATGCATGCATTTGGAGGAATGTAGGCTTAGAAGATGTATGAGAATGTCGGTTACATATTTCAAATGGTTGTGTTAGGCAGTTTTTCCAAGGCGATAACTTTCCTTCCAAGTAACAGTTAAGGCATGATACTACATCACTTGTACGTATGTGTTGCATTTCAACAAATAAACGTGTTCAAGATGAAAACTTAATCCTTGGGTCATCCATAATTAAGGTCAGCGTCTCTGCAGCCCATGTTTTTGCTGTTAACAATGGATACTATGCATCTGAAAATAGTCTCGCCTGACTACTACAGAGTCGAACCCACTTAGTGCGTAAACTTAAGTATGTTGACAGAGAATGGCGTGGCATATCTGCAATGTAACGTACCGATTCATTGCAAAGTAGGTCAAGTATTTGTCGGATAGCTTGTGTTGGGAGAGCGGTCTCTTCGTATGTTGTTTGAGCCAGCGTGTCTTCTAAGCGTTCCTCCGCGGCTGCTTTAACTGAATCCGCACTTGGCTGCTCTACGGCAACAGAATCGTCGGTACTGACACTTCCTATAATTTAATAGAAATGGGTAGGGTATTTCAAACAGGGTTGACGGTAGAAAGTAAGTAGTTTTGTTCATTGATCCGGATGATTCATGGTTTTCATTTCCCTTAAAAATAATATCTCCATCTTATAGAAACATCGTACATTATACAGCTTTACAAACAAACGTCTAATACAGTAATACGAATGATTGAAGGTCCTTTTACGGGAGACTTCTTCTGCCTCCACTAGTTACGCCTTACTAGAGTCATTATATCCCATGGCAATGCACTGATGAAACGTTAGGCTAATGGGCCATCCTTTGGAGTACATGGCTTGTTTTTTCATAGGCATAACGCTTATAAGCATAAACAGGCTCAGATTGCGGAAAAAATAAGCATACACTAAGCATATTGACCAGCTCTTTTTCTGAGCAATAACATTCTCGTGATTGTGCCAAAACAGAGGTCCTACGACTTAAATTCACGTGCAATGCTTTCATTGCTGAGAGAATTTGGAAAGCCTATACCTACCACAGAAGCCTTAAATTAATGATGAACAGTATCTCAGTTGAATTTTTCTGGATTTGAATTTGACCAAAATAAGCATATGATAAGGATATTTTGGGCCTAAAATGGAGCCTTGCTTAAGCATACCCGAGCCTGTCTCGCAAAAATCATATGCTTATAAAAAAAACACATGTAGATTACAACATCTAGAGAAGGGAAGAGGAACTTGTATTCACCAGCAAATGATATAACGCCGTCTACTTTCACCAGGCGATTTAGAATCTACCTGGTAACGTTCATTTCAGGCTTCTTGCGGAAAACGTCCCGTGTAAAACTAGACCAGTCGTACGAAAATCCTTCCTTGGTGAAAACACATGGCAACTTATCAAAACTAATTATGTTGATATTGAGGTCACCATAGTTCAGATTGCACCTCAGCTTTTAATAGGATTCGGATACAACATCCGTTCTCGTTGGTTACAGATGCACCCCATAAACTGTACGTGACAGTTCTACTAGTTAGTTAAGCATGCGTCATGGCTCATTTCCAAGCCTGATAGCCAAATGTAAGAGCGCCCTCCCTCACCCCTGAGATGCTCTTAGTACCAGTAGTAAGCCTGTTTGGCCATTTTACAGTTGATTTGCTGTTGTTTAAATATCGGGCAACTACTCCTCGTGTGCCTTTCATTGAGAAAGTTTGTATTTCTACGTTTGTTAAGTTTCTCTTGACTTATCCAAATAGACCACAACCCACCAAAGGATTGATGGCACTCACCTTGGATGATATTCTATTTCTTAGTAGTACTGAGATGAACATATATTGTTTGATCTTCGATCAGACACATAAGTGAACTATAAACACCTGATCTCAAAACGGTGTCAGTTCGATAAAGACAGTAGACGCTAATTACGTGCACGCTGGTAACAGTATATTATCGTAGTGACAGGAGTGCACAAGCGTGTTACACAGCGTACCTGTTGAAAGAACTTCATGTGCTACGTCCACTGCTGACCGCGATGCCCCTTTTCTACTTTGCAGAGGGCCTTTCGATTTCAGAAACCGTCTACAAAGTCAAAAGACGTGAATGAGTAGCAGCAAAAGAGGATTTTGTCACTCCGAAGCCGATAACTGGCAGCATTATCAATTGATAGGACTAAAGAGATGCTTTGTTGTTAAAAGGCTTTTTAATATCCACACTTAAATACACCCCCAAACCCCACCCCCATGTCAAGCATGCATTACAGCGAATGTCTGCCGAGCCTAAAGTCCCCCAATTTCATACATAGGAAACGTAAGAGTTAGCATTTGAAAACTGTGATGTCTAAGAAGGCTTTCTGCGGCAGTATATTCTATTTCCATATTCCATATGTGTGAGAATAGCCAAAATTTCCAAATACATCATTACACAATAAAGGCTACTAATTATTCGAGATTGTATCTTCTATTTGTGTATTGGTGTAAAGCGTGCAAAAACCCTACCTTTGGCGATTGTGACATTATCAAAGACTAGCTAAGCCCCTAGGGCCAGTACATGACGCCCTTGAAGATGACAAGGTATTAGTTGATCAACTGTGTTACAGTCAAATGAGCCTTTATCTGTTTGGTAGCTCTTAACCTGCACGGAAATCCCAAGAATCTTGTGAAGCCCGAGCAACTTTGCCGGATATGCAGACCCCAGCGAAGAAGTATGTTTGGGTCTCTAAAGCAGCCTACGGTAAACCGCAATAAAATTGAAGGTCAAAGGGGCGTCGTCAAAAGGCTCGTGTCTCAGTGTGACGAAAATTGAGTTGCTCTACCACATACTAATAGACATGTTGAAGTATGATACTTCGGTACCTGCGCCATTGCAGCAGTCAGTGGCTATTTTACGTAACGTTTACTAACATAACATGTCTACCAATATTAAACCTTATAATTCATGTGGTATTCTGGCTACCAAGGCAGTGTATAATACCACATCACATACTTACACTTCTGGTGTTTCCCATGGCAGCCCAAGTTGCTGCTCGTGGATAATACGATCTTCTCCCATTAAATCTTCCGCCAACTCCACTGCCTGCTGTTGATTCATCAACCAAATGTCATCGAACTTCTTGTTGTCGGTAGCCTGGAAATGTCTACAAGTAAAGTGATGGCCAGTTTCGTTTAGTAAGAAGCAATGATCTAACCCTACATTATAAAGCGTTCCAGTGGGATGTCTTAACCTGGCTGTTGTTTACGCTGGTAAGCATGCATATAACCTTGACAGTGTTGCACCGTAACAAATGTGCTAGTTGAATAGCAGGCCAACCTATCTTTACCGCATTAGAGAACGTTAAACTACACGTCAATTAGTGCGTTACTCATGACATATGTTAACGCGAGTACATGTTGATGATTTCCATATCGATTCTATTGTTATAATATCTATTTAAAGAGCATGCCTAGTTGCTAGAGCAACATTTCGCGACAACAAGAGATTCAGGCATGAATTATGGTGTCAACATATTTTTATTTCTCTAAGAATTTGCTATGATCATTATGATTTTCCAAGGCCTTCTCAGTAATGATAATTAAATATCCTTAAAGAGCCACGACCCTTGTTTCCCAACATACCTGTCGGCATTGATTAAAAGAAGTACATCTTGGATGGCTGATGAATAGAGGTATTGATATGCTGCAAGAAAATGTTATAACTGAATCGCAAGCGCCGATCGCTCTGGAACAGAGAGTGCATTTTTCGATTAAGGGCAGATAGACCTCGCCAACATTGTAGATTGAAAAATAAAGTCCAGACCTGGTTTGCATACGATTTTCAAGGTAACCAACACATCATTGTGACCGAAGGCCCGATGAGGATGATAAGCAGTCATGTAAGGTCGGTCAAGGTCACCAGCTAGCTTAAGACGTAAACCTTGCTCTATCCTAGTACCAAATACGACCGAATAATATGCTAGCTGCCCCGTATCGGTATGCTAACAGAACACCATTGCTCGGGATATTCCAGGTCGAGATAAGTCCCTTGGACTTTGTTGCTCTTCAAAACAACTGAATGAAAACGAGGCTTAGAAACACAATTGGATCGTTCCTGATTAAGTTTTCTGTAGTACCAAAGCTTGCAAGCTGTATTTTTGGTTGCAAATAATCAAGAAAACGTCTTTTGAGTGTTTACGTGCTTACAAAATTTACATACGAAACAAATTAAGTACTTGGTAGGTGGCAGTCTCAAGTAGGTACCGAGAAATCAAAGGTTTCACCATTCGGTGGAAATACCGTCAAGGTACACTTTCCTTCATCATCAACGGGATTTAGTCTATGCTAATGCTAATACTACCCCAAAAAGCTATTACAACTATACCTGAATTTCTTCTGTAATTCTCGGAATTGCTCGGTTATCCTCCTCAAATCATCAGCAAGTGATTGATTATCGTCGCTATTTTAAAAAACAAAATACGATCACTTCAACCAACCACTGCCGTAGACCTAAAACTACACTCCTTCACACAAAAATATATCAAATAAATCATGTTTAAGATAAACTATGGTTGATTTAATGAGAACCTGAAGACGGTTACCAACATGCACATGCAAAATAAATAGTCTAGTTTGGATTGTATCTCCTGTTTCGGATTAAGGTGGATAAGAGAAAGAATGGCATGTGATTTAGTAGATCGTTTTAATGTCATGACAACATGAAATTGTCATTGCAGTTTCTTGTTTATTATTTAGAATAACATTTTATCAACACGTATTGCTAATCGTTTAAATTTAAAGTATAGCATCATTGCTATGATTACATTTATCCTGTTGTTATTGATGATATAATTGAAATACACATAAAACAGAGTTGGGTGAAAATTCATATTATCACTATATAATAAAGTAGCAGTCTTTAGCTTTAATAACATGCGAAAGATGCGTCACCATGTATCTCAGTAAACTGCGATATTTCTGTTGTGGGTAACCCGACAATGTAGTCAAACAAGTGCAACGCCACGCTGTAAAGTACCTTCCAGCATCGTAGATGCTCCAGGCATTTTTTTAATTGTCTTGGGAACTGTAGTTGTTCGTTAGAGGGTGCTACGCAGGTGTAAAGAGCACAATGGGTCAGATCTTCGAGATTGAGGAGGAATGTGTTTTTACAATATGATGATTTTGCCGATCCACTGCGATCCTGCGCATCCACTGCGATCCTGCACCGGAAATATCACCTCAGTATTTGACCAGTGACCCAATCATAGTAGCTGTGTTTGCAGGACAGCGTTCTCGGAGGGCGTTCTGTTGACCGTGTTCAGAAGAGTACTGTTCAGGATTCTTTGAGTCCTGTTCAAACCGGAATGATGAAGCAGCAGCTGGTGGCAGTTGGTGAGGACCCAGGCCCCGAAGCCCCAGCGCACAATACTCACGATTTAACTATCCAAGAGTTTCAGTTTAAGGTATGCTGTTAAGATTTAAAACCTGTATTACACGCTCTGTTACATACCCGTATTGTTTCTCTTGACGCTTCAGTTTCTGTTTCAGATTGTTAAGAAGATCTTGTAGTCTACAGGAAGAGAAGAACAAGAGAAAAAGTGTCATTAATCAACAATGAGCAACTGTGACTTAGACAACATCCAAATGGTTGGAAGTACTGCGGTTAATCTTTAAATCCTTGAGCAAAGATAAGTAAGACCATAAAAGGAACAGTCACACAATGATGTATCGTACGCATCGGTTACATTTCTTAACAAAGGAGAGGAAGCATGTAAAAAATGAAAAGTGACATTCATAGGGAAAAAATGAAAGGATTCGTTCTCTTTGCGCTTTGTGACCGTTCAAGGAGCATCTATATCCTTCATAAAAATTTCATACTTAACCTTGCCGTGAACGCAGTCTTTACAAATTTTGTGATACTAATGCTTCTGGTTCTACATCAGTACATGTGATCTGCATGGATCGAACATAACATCACTAATTGCACGTGAAAATCATCCATAACATTATGATCCAACTTTAGTTTGAATACGGTACAGTGTCATTAAGTTTAAAGTAAGCAGCCTCAATATGACTTCTCTTTACCATTGCTTGTGGAGGTAGATATTATGAATCTGTCTTAAAGACGTCATTTGAAAGTCACAACAAGTAAATATTTATGGATCAAGGAACTATATACTGCCTTGAAATCTCGCTCACCACTTACGGAGTAGGAAAATCACACCCTTAAAAACAGACCCGAATTTTTGAAATTTAAACCACAATGATCTGAGTCTGTTACCAAGGTCTTTCCCTTACATCAAGTGAGTGGTCATTTACATTAAAGATACTTCAGCTGAGTCTGAGTTGGACGGAGTTGGAACGGGATCTCAACTAATTGATTGACATGAACACAGTTCGTTCATTCCGTTGTATTACTACCTTTGTACAATAATGATGGATGATTATTTAAATATGTCAGTATCCAAACCCTTTACACTGTTCATTCCATTGGGAGTCTAAGTAATTGGCGGACTTCAATTGTGCGACAGAGACCTTGTTCCTCGACACCACCAACATACAACAAATTGAATAATACCAACTTATTACAGAAACCCTCTCGTTAGGCTCTAGCCAGATTGCATGTTTCCGACCCAGAGTTAGTTATAAGAGGTTATGACAGACAAACGTTGATAAAGTTTGACGCTAACCTTGTAATTTTCCGTTTCTGTTGTGATTTGGTGATTGTGTTCTCCTCATCCCTCTTCTTTAAAACCTATATATATATACCACAAGTTAAACCAGTATTGTTTATCAATTTCAACAGTAAATAAACACTATCCAGTATAACCAAATATCTTACCATTACATAAAAACATAATACTACATGACAAGAAATGTCAGTTGTTATAGCGTGCATATTAACTATGTACATGAAAAACAAGTACTAGGTCATTTTACTTCAAACTTTTCTGTCAGTTGAGCAAAGCAACTACATTTCATGACTACAAAATCCTTTTGATGCCTACGCGCTTACAAGAAGCATGTTCAGATAACCCGGCTGAAAATTCTTTTCGTTCTCTTTTCTTTTGCTAATGGTGTTAAAAATGAATGGCATTAACAATTTCACAAACACCTTCTATCTTGCTCACCCTGTATTTCGTATCATCTTTATATAACCACAACTTTCAATTTTCCTTCATTTTTACACTATTTTACGCCATCTGTTATCCCTCCATTCTCTTCTCACTACGCACATATTTACTTTTTTTCAGGATCGTTGGTCTTCTGTCTTACAGGCTGCAGCTGTCAGAAGGAAACCTTTGTCAGTAATGAGCATTGCAAATTCCCGTTTCCTTTGATTGTCAACAGTCAAGCAGGACCATTTTCCACCTAGTATTGGTAAATATTAAAGGGTCATCTGAAACTAATGCTTCTCTTCTTTAAAATGCCATGGTATAAAGTTACCTGGAAATTATATTCAAGCTTCTCTT
>JAAAKM020000230.1:0-20563 GCA_010016025.2 Alatinidae sp. Z8VKAUB7J3 | reverse complement strand
CTATTACTTAGTCTGAAGTCCAGTTCCCATTGTATCAAAAGTGACACTTATAATAGACACAGATGTCGGCATAAAAAAGTGCAAAATATTTGGGTGGGTTCCATCAAACACCTAACGGTTTTGAAGGGATTATCTTAAAAGGAGCATAATTCAATCTTGACGCATACCATAAAACATACACTACACTCTCCAGTGAGAAATTTAAACACTTCTCACTAACTCAATGAACACTAGAAGCTTTATGTACTTGTACAAATATACCAGAATGGCCCTCGAATTACCCCAGATGGCCTTGTCACGGTCTTCCACCCCCACTGATACTTGGAAATCTTCCAGAGTTTTTTTACCACGCCTTAATGTCAATTTAATGACCGTGCATACAAATTTAGGCTTCCATTGTGATTAATCGATTGCCTGTTATGGCACAAGAGCATGGAAAACAGCTGAAATGACGATAACAAACCAATGTTGACCGCATTCACACGCACCGGAATTGTTATTTGTTCTATCGTACGTCATTTTTGCAAGAATACTAAATTTGACGTAATCGTTTTAGAGTAAGAGTATTCATATACAACCAATTAAATATGTAGGCATGGGTACAGCGTTACCTCGTACTACCAAAACATTAATGAAACATATAAGACACCTGCCTAAACTTTCATACTGCCCTGCCCATTCTTATCACGACTGCCCTGTTTCCTCAATTCTGATTGCCAGCCTCACGTTTCTTCTTGAACGCCTGTAAGTATGAGGCAGTTTTAAGTTGTCATATTTAACATCCCTTACTTCTAGAGTGTCTCCTAAAACCTGGGAATCCTGCCTTCTTAAGGTTTATCATTCGCATTCCTACAGGCGGCCCAAAACTGGCAAATGACAGACGTGCAGGTGACTTGCATAACCATTTACTGTCATACATATTTATTCCCCTTTAAATCCGTGTCGCCGAAATCTTTAAGCCTCGACTTGATGTCAACTGAACGCAAAACTTTGTTGTTTCCTGTCGGCCATTTATCGGCAATGTTAACCAGAGACACAGCAAGTAATTTTGGAGAGACCATTTACATCAAGTGATGAAACAGTCCTTTCCAGTGTCTGAACAGCAGCTTACGCAGAAACGTATCTTAAAAAGTTGGTCGGTGGTACATAATTTGAATATTGCGTTGAACAAAGAATTCCTTCTGCTAAACATTTTCGCCATACACTGATCACAGCAATCGTATGGAGTGAAGTGAGAAAGCTGTCACTGGCTCTGTGGCAGAGTACGGGATTATCGTTATCTTTTACCTCCTAAACCACACTTCACTCACCTCACTCCATACGATTGCTGTGATCAGTGTATGGCGAAAACGTTTAGCAGAATAAATTTACAGAATACTGTGTTGTCCGTCAGGATCACTAGGATGTGATTCCATATCAAGTAGTCGCTGTAATGTAATGTTGTAACTTATGCTTTCTAATTCTGCAAATTGTACAACGACCTTACTGAGACAAGGAATTAAATAACATCAAATAAAAGTAGTATTATTCCTTTGATCAATTGCCTGCGTTAAGACCTTAAATTTATGAACGATTTGCTAAAAAGCTTGAAAAAGTGATCACCGACGGAAGTAATAATCAAGCAATTCATTTCTAGAATTTTTGATATTACCAAGTGCGGAATTAAATTTTGTCTTAAAGCATGCCGCGTACCCACAGCAGAAACATTACAGCATTTAATAAAGCTGGGAAAGATTTCATCAGCTCTTGGGCGACTTAATCTCTCCTGAACGTCACAATTAAGCTACAGTCGCCTAACCAATTACTTCGCTACTGAAAAAGGCTGGAATCAGAGTGCATATAAAGAATTATAACGCATTTACAACAAAATGAAAAGTCGGGCGATGATGACTTGCTACGTAATCAAACTACATGATATTAAATCGCAACAATGTTAAGAAATGTGTACTCAAAATCAACTGCTGCCTCAACAACGTGATCACCCTCATGCGTATTCTATCATATGTCAAGAGACGATGTAAGACAACAATTGAAGTTAGAGCAACAAGAACCACTCTGGTTTCAAGCGTTTTGATGGTGGTCCACAAGGTAAAAAATAACGGTAATCCTGTACTCTGCTACAGAGCCTAATACATGTGATGTGGTAGAGAGAAGTGGATCTGATGTGGTAGAGCGTAGAGAGAGTGATGTGGTAGAGCGTCGAGGATGTGATGTAGTAGAGCCTAGTGGATGTGGTGTGGTAGAGCGTAGTGGATGTGATGTGATAGAGCGTAAGAGATGCGGTGTGATTAGAGAATAGGCGATGTGATGTGGTAGAGGATGTGATGTGGTAGAGCGTCGGGGATGTGATGGGGTTGAGCAAAAGGGATGTGGTGTCAAAAGAGCGCAGGGGATGTCCTGAGGCACTGCTTTGTCCGGTGGGTGTTAGGTTCCTTAACTCACTGCCTTAATCTCTCCTCAGCTAATGCCAGATACTCGTTATCCTGATGGGTTCGCAGTAGGAGCTTTCAGATTGACGGCAGAGTGTGAACTCCAACCAACAGCTCTTCAGCTTGCTACAACGGTTCTCTGACGACCGGGCCAAATCTAAATATACTAATTTGGAACCTAGAAAAAACGTTTCACGGGTTAATTATATCACAACTGTTGCTGGAGAAAGGAATTCTTGTTGAACATACAAGGTCTGTATTTAGCACCATAAAAAAGGTGTAATATGTCCTTATACGAGAAGGCCTGTTGTAGAAATCGCCAAAGTTACCTTCGACTCGATTTTCTCTATTCATGAACTACGACAAACTATCCAAATAAGCCCTTCTCTTGTTTTACGCTTTGCTATACAAGGAACTAATTTGTCATTAAATGCTGGATCGCCTAAGTATAGCTGTTAAATTTTCTGCGATATTTCTGTATGTCGCTAATTATCTAAAACCGGACCGCCAAAGTCAAGAGAGCGGTATGATGAGGAAGGTATCACTCTTGTTAACTGGAGCTTCACATTATTTACCTTCTTCAACTGCTTCCGTTCCGGCACTCGAAATTTCGTTCCCAGCGTCCAGTTTGCCTTTGTACTTCTGATACACAACTTGGAAGAGAGCCTTTAAATTGGCAGTGAGTACAGCAGCCTACAATAAAAGGTTAATTTATAAAAAAGATTAAAATTTAGGCTGGGAGTCTCGTCTCGGTGAGTCCTGACCCTCGCTCGTTCGTTTGTAGACTCTCTTTCTACAAAGCTATTTGAAGATTGCTTAACCCATCAAGAGTATCCAGACCCTAAAGACCAGTGTTTCCCAACTTTCAGCAATACCCGCCCCCACCCCTTGGGGGCGAAAAAGTTTTTAAGGGGTCAAGATTTTGGTTAGAGGCAACATATTTTTTGCCGTTATTTGGGGGGGGATAGAGTCATGTAACTACTAAGGGGGGCGGCAAACAAAAAATGATGGGAAACACTGCTTTAGACCGTCCACCTCATTTAGTGATCTGAGTACCAGGCAAAGTTCTATTACATACCGGAGTCCTTGTTGCTACCTTCTTTCTGCTAACAAAGCTTACTAAAAAGTTTGCAATGCCAAACACATCGGGGAAGTTCGGGGAGGGGCTTGAATACATGCCATGTTTCATGACTATTTACTATTTTGGCTTTGAAATGCAGGCAGGAACGTGTTAGGTACAAGGCACCTTAACGAACAAGAGTCAATTACATACAGTAAAACAGTCCCTGCCATCCACGCATATCAAGAAGAAAGAAACCAAAAATGCAAAATAAGAGATAGCCTGACCAGCCATAAAACCTGGATAGATAAATTTTATACTGTTGTCAGTCTTTAAAAGTGTCCAAAGTGAGAAAATAAAGGTCTTCACTCACCGCCTTTTCAGTCCTGAATGCAAACAATTTATATCCGTCCTTCAAACTGACGATGTAACCAAAAGTTCTCTTGTCGTCTTTATCATGACTTATGTAAGAGATACGGTGAATTGGATGCCCATGTTCCATTTTCTAAAGGGCAGAATCAAATCAGATAATTGATACACAGCATGTACAGAATAAAGCCATTAAAAAAACAAGGTGGGTCATAGAACACAATTCTGTTAGAATCCAAAGTGTTTGATACAATATGGACCATCCGTGAGGTTGCAGTAAAGTACACTGCGTTTATAGAACGCCCTTTCTATGCTAGGCACATTCAAAGGCGCTTTACAAATGGAATTTAACCTGTATCTTAGCAGTCTCTCAATCGAGGACCCCTGGTGAGCAGTGTAGGCTTCACATTGAAACTACCCTAAATTAACAGAAAACCACCTAACAATTTAACTAATATATAAAGGACAGCTGGGCGTCCAAGAGCGTCCCTCAATTTTGGGTACCAGGCACAGAAGCAAGCCATGAGACAGGCTCTACCGCCCAGTAGGACTACCACTCGCGGATTTTGGAAAGAATCTGATATCAATGAGAACAGATACTACATCCATTCCTTGCCAAAAGTCCGAGAAGCGATCCGGTAGCTACGCCCTACTGTTAACAATGTTTGCAGACCCACTGCCTGGGGAGTGCAGACAAACAGCAGCTACTCACGCTTTTTGCCATCATAGCCACGTCCCAATTTCAAACTTTCCTATGGTGAAGCACAATAGAGTTCATATCTTGCTTAAGGTCACTGGAAATTGAACCTCCAAATCTTATAAGCCTGGGATTACGACAAAACTGCTTTAACCACTTAGCCACACTGACCTTAAGTAGGCTTTGTGTATGTATAAACACGGAGGGTACTGTCGTACTGCATCAAAAGGTTTGATATTTGGGGTCCCAAAAACATCAAGGTCTTTACTGAGAAACTTAACTGCACCAAAAAAACGCTTTTCCGAAATTTTTAAAAAAAGCTGAATGAATGTTTTATGTTTTAACACTCGTACGATGTAAACAAAAGTACATGGGAAGTTCAAGATTATGAATTTAAGGTGAAAAAATTTCTTCCCCTGCACATTTCCGGATTTCACATTGCAGTATCAGTTTGTACCTATGTCTTATGTTTCACTTCCAATAAAATCTTACTTAAGGTTAACTATTGTAAAAACAACGTGATGTAATGACTATAAATCTATAATCAAACCTGCGTCTTTTCATCAATGATCCGAATTCCTTTCACAGATAGGTTCAAGAAGATCTTTTGTTTGTGACTCCCGCTTTCCTTCTTGCTTTTCAGGGCTTGTTGCTGGTAACCAAACAAATGAGATAGTCTTTAATAAGAGATGGTATTGACCTGCATCCTGTCTGGCCCTCGCTCCTTCTTAAAAGTGCTGTTGACTACATTTGTGCCTCAAGAGCATTACTACAGAACAACTTAGCTGAAACTGAAAGAATTTGAGGCCAAAAATTTGCCAAAGCCTCAGTTCAGCCATCAAGCGGAAATTAAAAATACAATTCAAAAAACCTGACCTCTCTCTAAACATGGGTGCTCATATGAGGAAATAGAGAACTTAAAAGGGTGGCATGGGAATTGGCACTGAGGCAGCCATGTTGCCAGTCAAATTTTGATTTGGGGATGGGGAGGGGGGGGGGGGGGGGGGAATTCAACATCATTCATAAAATTGCTTCCGGTTCACTATTGTGATGGGATGTAGCTGATTTGCGGTTTCAACGAAGACTGTCGTCTCAACTTTCAGTAAAGTCAGAGGATTGTTGTTAAATGGCTACTAAACCCCCAAAATGTGCAACAAAATTGTTGCATTGAAAAACACATTTCAGGCAATTGATTTTTGTACTGTGCTCACAGCTGATACGCAGTTGCAACATACCTTCAATGCCATCATGGCATCTTGACAAATATCATCTCCTCTGGCACCAGGAACATCCATCATTCCAAACAACTGGGAAAAAAAGGAATTAAGATTTCAGACCTCACTTAAGATTTAATCCTTAAACCCTAAGATTTAAGATTTAAGGGATTGTTTCCAAATTAATTTTTTTTCAACATAATTCTTTTAAGTGCAGATGATTATTATTATTACAATGGTGCTAATGAAAGCTCAAAGCCGAAACACAATAAATAATTATAAATAATGAATCTCCTGTTACCCACTGAGTGGAGGAGAAAACATGGCAAGATTGACTTGAAAATTTCTCACCTTAACTATTGGACTTGATGGTCCACTGGTTGAAGTTTGGGTTTTCAAACCAATGGGTCAGGGGTTCGAATCCCCTTAGCTCCCTTAGTGTATAAAGCAAGCTTTTGTGGTAATGCTCCACTCATGATAAATATATAATTTTATATTAATAAAAATATATATAAAAATATATATATTAATTGCTATGTGTCTGTCTGTCTGTCTGTCAGTCAGTCAGTCAGTCAGTGTGCCTGTGTGTGAGTGTGTCAATGTGTGTGTGTGTGTGTGTGTGTGTGTGTGTGTGTGTGTGTGTGTGTGTGTGTGTGTATGTGTGTGTGTGTACTCAGCAGACACATAGCAATTATCATATATTCCGGTAAATAGAGCATTACCACAATAATGTGCTTTTGAATCAGGGCAGACAAGTAGATTCAAACCCATGACACATTGATTTAAACAACCCAAATCTTAACCATTGTACCATCAAAGATTGATGTGTGAAAGATTTGTGCTGAAAGGTAGCTGTATTTATTTTGTGCTGAAAGGTATAATATGGTAGAGGCCCCTTCCCTCCGTTCCCACTGATGCCAGGCTGGTGGCACATTTACAACTTGTCACTAGAACAATTTTAGCCTAATTTAACATTAAGCTAACCATAGAATTCTCAGAGTTTCACTCTCTCAGTGAAGATGTAACTGTAACTTTTCAATTTGGAAACCTAAGAAAATAAAACACTACATACCTTACACTTAAACATGACGCCATTTCCTTCAAATTTATCAACATCAGATTCTTCATCCTGGGGTGATTTCCCTGTTAAATTGTCAGAAATAAATGTTACAAATAACTGCAAGAAGACCAGAGATTATAATAGTGCCTCTTGGACTGTTGCCCAAAACAATTTGTGTTCCATGTTGTCGTAATGCAGTATCATCTATAACCTCACATCCATACTTTATAACTATTATATATAATTGAATGGATGCTGGTAACTTGATTTTTCTCCCAATATGAACTTTTGAAAATAAAACAAACTAAAATCTATATATGACAATAATGAGATAAACTCCTTACATAATGTATACTCACCTAAATAAAGATAGTGGGCAGTGAGAACACAATTAACTGCACTACACTCCCACTTTGTACAAAATTTTAAGAGTTAACCTATCAATGCCCAAACCAAGCTGAACTATTTCAAAGCTTTTAAATGTAATATGCAACTATGTATTCAAATACAAAGTAATATAGCTTTCTAAATTAGTTGCAGACAGAAGCATAACAAAACAAACATTGGCGTCAACATGTCTGGTTCTTTTGTGCGAGTCCATATTCTAAGCCACTACTATCAAACCTTAATGTTTTCATTTGTTGTGGTTGATGTACTCTGTTCCACTCCAATTTCTGTCAGAAAACTTCTACGCGAACAGAGTACATCTTGGACTGCAGAGCAAAGAGAAAAAACATCGTTCTTTGGCCATTGATAGTGAAAGCATAATTTCACTTTTGCCAAGTCCACTAAAAGCTCCCTTTGATTAGACAAATTCAATTTCTGTTGTAGAATGATAACTATAGATCTAAGACTCCTTCCTACTCTCTATCTAAGACCCAATCAGATCACGATCACCACCTTGCATCTTTGAATCCATAATCTGTTGTACCCAATGGGGCATAGTATTGTCTGTACTGCAGCCAGATGTGCTTTTAGGGGATACAAATTCAGTTTTCCCACAACACTAATTGCCTATGCAAGATCTGGTCTAATGAAAATTGTTGCATATAATTAACATCTTAAGATTGACTTTTCGTGCGCTGATCAACCTTATAGCTCACACCATTGTTCTATTCCAGTCTTGCATAAGACTGCGCAGGCTTTGCGACAATTTTGACATCCTGCACATAATATTCAACCAGCAGATTTGGGATGTTGTAACATTTATGCCACTAAACTCTGGGTTACCAATAGCACTACATCAACACTATGGAAAACAATACAGACTACCATACAATATCTTTCATTCAGTTGATGACATTGTGCTTGATTATGTTAATATTACCTAATACCTCAAGAATTAAAGCTAAATAGTTGACTCTAAAGATTACCAAAATATCACTGTCCCTTGCATAAATACAAGGGTTCTCATACATAACTGTATGATGAATTCTTGCACTGTCATACAGTTTTCTTCCTTCACTGCATACAATACTGTGAATAGTGTCTGGCAAAAAGTTTACCAATAGAAATGTTTCTAAATTTTTGCTGTCTTCAAATTTTGCATCACAAACAACTTCCCATGTATTCTTTACTTCTTAGATCATGAACTATCTGATTTAATGGAGTCAATACACATGCTGTCCAAGTTCATGACATATACTACAAACAGTATAATGGCATGGGCATGGATATGAGAAATTGAGGTAGTAATACCACTCAACTATCAGCAAAGGGGGTGACCTATTATTTCTTCCCCAAATTTCATTGGAATAATGTCTTACTAGCATAGATCTTTACTCCACATGCAGTTGGACACAGACAAGTGTTGCCTCAGCCAACAATTTCCTTTATCTTTGCACTATATTAACTAATCTTATTTAATCATAGATAGGCCAATATAATGTATCTCTTAAAAGGTCCACATAGGCCAACATCTTTCCCACTCCCTCCACCTTTTTTTTTTGCCTTGACATTTTGTAATATTACTATTAGCTACATTGTTGAGCAAAATATGCACTTGTCAATAACTCCCTCGGACAGGTAAGGAATCATAAAGCTTCCTATAAATTCTCCTTGTTTAAATAGTATCTTAAATAAATGATCATAATTTAACTTTCTTGTAAATTTAAGGTACATGTGTACGTTACATATTGCACATCCTTATTTGTATATAATATCCACTACCAACCATGAACATATACACTATCACATATTTACATTTACAAGATCAGTATGTTCATCTCCTTGGTGTAGTTTTATGGGGCATAATCTAATCAATAAATTTAGTTTTCAAAACTTGAAATGACTTCATTTTCTGTATGTTCTAAAGTACTATTGGGATTATTCTAAACTTCAATCACTTTAACCTATAGTTTAATTTACAGGTTCAATTAAGTGGCTGAAAATGTATACAGTACCTATGCAAGTCTAAGTTGCAACATATTTTGTAAATAGCTTTTAATGCTCTTTTTGTACAACTTTATATGACGAGTGATATCTTGCAGTTTCTCAATCAAAGACCCCTGATGAGCAGTGGGTCTGACATTGAAACTACCCTAAATAAACACAAAAACCATGAAACCGGCTAATAAATAAATAAGGGCAGCTGGGGCATCCAAGGGCCACACCCCTCAATTTAGGCTACCAGGCAGAGAAGCAGGCCATGAAGCAGGCTCAACTGCCCAGTAGGACCGCCTCTTGCAGATTATGGAAAGCATCTGTCATCAATGAGAACATATACTACATCCATTCCTTGCCAAGAGGCCAAGAAGTGAGTGATATCTTGCACCACCTCCAACCACCTTCACAACTTGGATACATTGTCTGGGGGTGGGAAGCCATCTTTCATATTGGCTCCATATTCTAAAGGTGGCACATCTGCGAAGTTAATCTAGCTTATTTCCCTGCCTTACTTCTGTTTTTGAGATGTGTTGCAAGGGCTAAGCTGATGCATTTTTTGTTGTTAAGTACCTCACCGACAGACAAATGTGAAGTAAGAATAATTCCGGCTGTCAAAAATATAAGGGCTGAAAATTGTAGTGAAATGTTTACTAGGGGTTCAATCAAAGGCCTGCACCATGACTCCAGTAGAAAGGGATTAAAATGCCCGTGACAACTGTCGTAGTGGTGGCTTATGCACCAGCAAAAAGTATATATGACATTTGAAAACCTCTTACATTGTCCTTGGCTATTACACATGAAAGAGTCTGTTAAAACTACTGGTGTTGAAGGTGAACGTCTCAAGTGTAGTGTCCATTACCACAAATCAATCTGATGAATCAACATGCTTTTATCGATTCTTTGTTCACTTGGTTTTATCAAATAAACGTATGTTCCACAGTCACACCGACAGCGCCATCACCGTCATTTATCTGTGAACATGGTGTAGTGTCACACCCACATCAACCCCAGGGCCTCCGCAAGAAAGTAAACAGCAGGTGCAAGGCCGTACTTTCAAACGCTATATAGAGATCACGTTGTAATATAAACTGGATTTCGTATTCTCCCTTTTTAGAAAGTAGTTGGTCTACTCGGTCCATGAGATTTGTCAACAGAAAAGTACCTGCAGAACTGTAATGCAAACATGGCGATATTTAATAAGCGTCTGTCGAATACTGTACAACCAGACTGAGTACAAGCAGGTTCGTTTGTAAACAAAATGAAAGCTATGAAATGAGCAAAGACGTTCGCTAAGCACAACAAAGTACACATATAATGATCCGTGCTTAACAACAAAGTAACCTTCATCATAAGTAATACTCTCTGACTGTTTTCGTGTCAGCAGCGGCTGGCTAATAAATTTATGAAACAAATCAAAATACGTTCCAAACTACAGCGGCTTATTGCTATGGTTTCAAATTCACCTTTGATCTCAAAGAACCGTCGGTCTCAAAACTTCAACGATCTTTCATTCTCGACTTTGAATTTTAATCATTACGTTAACTGGCATCAAGTCTTATGATCGTTATATGACGACAAGACACATCCCTTGCTTGTAAAGTGCAATTTCAGAATCCTGATGTTGACCTTAGCTAAAATAAGGGAATTGGAAGCTTAACGCTACATGTCGGTTAAAATGAAACAAGTACACTGTTTGAAGCAGATGCATAGCAATCAGTAAATATTAAAAGTCGACAAAGCTGGTTGATGAGCCCTGCATTTGATCTTATGAGCTCTTTGCGAGTGAATGCGATGCCCAATCATGCCAAGCAGTTGACGATGTCCAAAATATCAAGTTGCACGTGACAGCAATTAACGCGCAACAGTTCTGTCCCTTCAAGAAACAGATGTTCACTCACTTACCCTTGGCAGTCTTCAGTCGTTTCATTTTCTCTTGATTACAGTGTCGGTTAGGTCCGCTCGATCACTAAGTATCCTTGATGTGCATTCAACCCTGTTCTGCTCGATCTCTTACCGATCTCCAGCTCTTTCTGCTTCTTCTTCTTCAGCTGTGATTACTCAGACACATGGCAGCAGCACAATGAAAACCTGACACTATGCACAGCGGAAGCATTTAGACAAACCAGACAATCGATTTGTAAGACCGGAAGTGTGGGAGAAGCTTATGACTCGCAAAACACAAAGCCTCAAATGGAGAGGGGCAGCCTCTCAATCAAAGACCCCTGATGAAGCAGTGGGTCCGACATTGAAACAACCCTAAATAAACAGAAAAAACACCAAAGAGGCTAACTAATAAATAAAGGGCAGCTGGGGCGGGCAGAGAAGCAAGCCAGGAAGCAGGCTCAACTGCCAAGTAGAACCGCCTTTCGGGGATTGTGGAAAGCATCTGTCATCAATGAGAACAGATACTACATACATTCCTTGCCAAAAGGCCGAAATAGAGTGGGGCACATCCAAATGTAGAGTGGGCACTGTCGTCAGTGGGGGCTGTAAATCCCTTTCAATATTGGCTAAGTTATGGGAAAACTCATCCCAATTCTGAAACTCGACATAAAAGCAGAAAGAAAGATTAAACGCGGCGGTCGTACAGACAAAAGTCTTGAAAAATGTAAAAAAAAAGTTTTTTATGAAAGTAACATTTTTATGATGTCAGCAAAATTTTCCGCAAAATCTGCCAAAAGTCTATCCAAAAGTCCCATATTCCAAATCAAGTGAAATATTTTTATTTGTTTATGAATATGGGAGTCGAGAATAGGTTTCTACCCCTCAATATGAAGCATTCAAGTACTTGGCTCTGTTCGCACTATGTTGGCCTAAAAGTACTTAAATTAAAAAACAACCTTTTTTCCGAAAATTTCTGAGCTGCAAATACAATTGCAGTTAAGAGATAATTCGAGATTAACATGAAAAGGAAATAAATCTATTAAAGCATAAATTTTGCAAATGTCAGCGCTCTCTATAAAAAACTATACTTTGCTTTGCGTCCAACATATCTTACATGTTCACAAGATGCAAATTCAAAATCTTGTAATCTCTTGGGCACGTAGAACTAACGTCCATTCGTATAATTAAGATGCAAACAATTTCTGACATGTTCACGGTATATTAGACAACCTTGTGCAAAAAATGGGGGGTGAGGCGGCAAACCCACAACGAGGCCTCTTCTCTCTCCTCCTTCATACCAAGCCGGCCCACCACAGTTTGGTTGGCTAGGGCAACTTTAACTTTTTACAGCCCCTAGAAGGCTCCAAATCGTAATAGACTTTTCGTCCTTCTTGTATCATCTCACAGGTTGGATATCGTATCAGACGTAACAAGGAAAAGGTAACAAAATATCGAACCGGAAATCTTAAATGCCGGTAAGGATTATTCAAGGAGGTGGACGTAGGCAAATTTTACCTATTTAAGCGGACACAGTTCCCACTCCCTTGGCTGCGTTCCTGCCTCAAGCAGCTTTTTCGTCTGACACTGGTCAGATTACAATTATCACGAATGATCAAAATGAACGAAAGGAAAATTATGCTTAGCTACATTTTTGAAAGAGTCTATCAGAATCTGGACTACCTGCGTTGTTTGGTGTTTTAGTAACAAGCTGTGCCGTTTACTACTGTATCAATCATCCGAAGAGACCCAACAGATAATCGAAAAGATAATCGTGGCCCACCATGACCATATTCGACCCCCCTCCCAATCAACGAAAAAATGTATTTTGCAATGCCCCTTATCATAACCGCACTCTCTACATTATGTTTAAAACGAACGTGCTTCTACAAGCAATAAGAATCCAAGTTCAACTTCAGTGGTGTTTTGGCGTGAAAATTGTGTACCTCAACATTTGACCCAATAAAATCGTGTACATCACAGATGGCAATTTTGTAGATGGTTGTCATTTTTTCGCCACGAGATTTGTTTGTTGCCACTCCCTTTAACGCTGTCATTACACACTGTCAATTAGTTTAACTTTCTAACAGATTTTCATGAAAATCGCCCCTTCTGGACGCCGTCAAGGTTTTATTACTTCTTTGCAAGAAGCCGCAGATGTGAATCCATATATTTCGCGAGCTAATCGCATGAGATCCTATGATAAGCCATATGTTTAATCTGATTCGTGTCAAGATAGGTTCAAATGCCAGTTAACATCACAATTCTACCATTTGCGGCTTTACCACTGAGTAATGACCTAATAGCCCGATTGCCCTCCTGTGCACCATGTTAAATACCACGTGGCTTCCTGGGAAGTGGATATATTGCTACCCGATGAAAGCCACCAAGATAAGTAGAGGAGGTGAAGCAACAACATTGATAAGCAAAGACGTCATCGCTACGCGAAATAGATTAGTACCTATCCAGGATGCTAAGAATTGCTATGGATATCCAATGGAAGCAAAGTCGGTTATAAACAGTTACTTTATATGAAGTATTTCCTCTAATAAAAGCCGCGGCGATTATTATAAAGCCCGGCGTTTGGGAGCGGCGTTTAATAGAGGGCAGTGTTGACTACAAAATGAACAATGAAAAATGTATACCTTAATACGTCAAATTACGCCTAAAGCGGCCTAATAAAAACGCGGCTTAAAAATAGGCGCGGCTTATTAAAACGCGGCTTAATTTATTGTAAGGAAAGCAATGAGCGAATGGGAACTGTCATTGGACCCATTTGTATAGTTTAAAAAGTGGCGTTGAGGAGAAAATAGAAGGAGTTGACTCCTGCGGCCTAATTAAAACCCCTAAAGTGGTAATTTTTGGCAAGTGCGGCGCAATTAAAGCGCGGCTTAATTTAATGCGGCTTGATTACATACGCGGCTTAATATGACGTAATAAGGTAAACATTCATGCAAAAATTCTTCATGACAAACTACTCAAGCAAAAGAAAATATGATGAAAATATTTGAAACTCGTATAAATTATTTGGCACTTCTTGTTTGGTCTGTTTTCCTATTTTTCAAGATGCGGCGTGTATAAGAGGCCGGCGTTAATTACAAATGTTCGGCTCGAAGGGCAGCGTTTAATAGAGGGCGGCGTTTATGGTATGAAGTACGCTAAGTGTTTTCCATCTTTTGTGCGGATAGAATACATCGCAATACTTGACCGTGAACAGCACGTCTATTTGCTAGCATAGCTCATGCTTCAGAAACGTACACAGAGGAAGAGTGGTTGTTTCACAACACACTGTTTATTGTTACAATTGACTCCCTATAGTATGAAGAAGTTGCCAAAGGCGTGACAAGAGCAGTAAAAGGCTTCCCACAAAATATTTAAAGAGAATCCAGTACCTTTCTGGAAATTTTTCCGGATTTTCTAGGATATTTAACAGCTCAATTTCAAAATGGTTTACTCGATTATCACAAAATAGAAGAAAATTCCAGAAATTTCCAGGTCTTTTCTTAAACGGTAATTAATATCGGTTCAACCTAACACTATCGAACTCTAAATAACTAATTGTCAATATGATTTAAGATGTTAATTTATTATTCGAAACTCCGGATAAACCACGAACAGTACACGTAGCAAGAAATGCACATATGGAACATAATGAAGATTATTGAACATTGAAGATTATATATCAAACAAACCAAGCTTTCGATGTATTCATCTCATCATCTGCAGGTTATAACAAACTTGAAAGTCATTACGATCGTTAAAGACCTAGTGGCCTAACTAAAGAATTGTAAGGATCAGGGTGGCAGAAAACCGGGGAACGCGGGTACGCCGTTCCCTCGAAGGGAGCTCAAGTCAAGCGAACCACGGCCTCAAGACGTTTAAGTCATAAATCAAAGAATTGGGGTTTCACAGCGTCGGTAAAAGTCTCTGTCGAAAGTCTTGTTGAAAGCCTCGTATCAAGGTAACTACTAACGCTAAGGAGCAGAACCAGTGAGAACTCCCTGAATTATTTTGTCATTTTAGGCACAATACACTAAATTATGCAACTATGCAAATTCATTACCTCACAGGAAATTTTACCGTTATTTTCTGAGCTCCCTCGAAGTTTTCAGTTTTCTGCCACCCTGGTAAGGATGCTGTGATAAATGCATCGAAAGCTTGTTCAATCTGATACATCGTCTTGCATGTTCCGTACTCTTCAATATATGTTTCATATGAGCATTCTGTACTGGGCGTTGCTTTTCATAGAAAATTACGATTTCCGCTTGGTAAATCAATTGCAGATCCACATAAACAAACTTTAAAGATGGTCATAGCACAACAATAGTTTCTCTTTCAAATTACTGAATTTCATACAATGTGCATCTACAAACAAGAAAATACACAAGGAAACAACTTGTGAATTATCTAACATGCTACGAAGATAAGATCCCATTTTAATAGACTTGAAAAGAAACTTACGGTGCAAACATTGTATCAAGTTCCAAGTTGTTTGTTTCATTGGGGCTTTTTTTAAAGAAAAGAACAATATCCTTGGAGGTTCCGGGCAATTTCCAAATTCTAAGACTTCCCAGGACTTGTGGGGGCCCTGAGTACGCCTGAGATGAAAACACCACAGAGAATTAACACGAGAAAAACATGCCAGTTAAAAGGAGATATCAAAGTGCTATAAACTTATATTTCCAGTTTATAGGACGAAATAGTTTTTGTACAGTGAAGTCTTTCTATTCCTCTTGTAACACCTAGCATACACAAAAGATTCACTGTCAGCTATATTTGCAGTTTTTCTCGCCATAAATTCAAGCCTGATGGCGATCAAGCACCGAAATACATGCCTTTGCTGAGAGCGAGAGTCATGGCATAGTTGCAAATCATCAGACCGCTATGTGGCGAGGAACGCGACACATCAGGTCGTCCTCTTTATCAGACATCTCGTCCTTCTGGTCAAAAAAATAGACCAGGTGCCAAACGTGCAGCTGGTTCCAACCAGTGGATAGTTTCCCATCCCAAAGCATCTGCTCCAGGAATGCGGTAACGGTAAGGACCATGGCTGGCTAGAGAATGTCTCTTCCACAGAGTCGGTTAAATTTGGCAGTGCATCATTCCAATTACGACTGGAAGTTTCCAATGGTTACATTCCGAAGGGCTTGACTGACTACGTTAGTATCGACAGCGTTTGTCATCATACTATGGCTGATGTTGCCATGTGGCACTCCGGCCATAATGGGTTGGCCAGATGCTCCCGAGTATCCAACAGTGCCTGTTGCCATGACATTACCAATAGCTTGTGATGAGTACGCAAACAATCCACCACCTGCAAGATTGGGAGTAAAAATCTTCTCTTAGAAACTGACATACAACCTGTTTAGTAATAAGCAATGCTTACAGTTGCTAAAAATGATGCCTACAATCAAATTAAGGTACAGCTTGTAAGGCATCGGAACAAACGAATCGTATCCAAATAGATCCGATCTCATGTCTTGGGTGTTTACACGTTCTCGGATCCACTTGGAGTTATTACTATGCATGCAACTTAAATTGGACAGAGCACTAGTTCTTCTAATGTAATGCGAGCTCTATTGGAATGGAACGTTGATTTGCACAAATATGAACAAAAGATGTTCACGACTAACGTGTCAACATTGGGGCCAAAATACAACTTGAGACTGGAAATTACGTCAAATGAAATTTATCAGATCCAAACTGATCCACTTTAACATGCGGTCACAAAGTGGTATGGGGAGCAAATCCAACAAATTCGAATCCACCAGAGCCCAAGCAAGCGTAAAGCCGATTCATATCAGTTCTGGTAAAGTACCCAGGGTCCTGGTACTGTAAAGCACCCAGGGTGTTAACGGAGTTTCATAGATTTAGAGATGGCAATGTACACACATGATCGACGGCTGACAAGTTGCCGCAAGCAGTCGAGAGGAAAATTCTCCCCTGTCCATGGTGGTTCACATATACCTCTTTGTGTACGAAGTGACAGTACTGCTGCTACTGTTACGACCCTAGTGCGACAGTGAAAACATCGAGCGGTACTTTATAAAAATGCATTGCCCACATCTTCATTTTGAGAGAATCCAATTACTATAGATCACTATACCTGCAAAGAAATTATTACTTGATTAATACAAGGTTTGTGTGCATTGCCTTTTCAAACGACACGAAGCAACGAATAACGTATAGAATGTTTCACGAATAATAGATAGCACGACATTTCAGGGCCAACACTGCAATGCATACACAAAACGACTCACAGAAACAAATACAATTTAAAAACTTTGACATACAATAGAAGCACAACCCTGAATGGCTAAGGCTGCAAAGCATGCACAAAACGACTCACAGGCACAAATAAACGGAAAACCCTTCACACACAATAGACAGTACGATGCTTCATGAGTAGGACAGGAACGCATGCACAAAACAACACATAGCAACATAAAATGAACATGTTTCGCACACAATAGACAGTACGATGCTTCATGACAACGACAGGAACGCATGCACAAAACAACAATTAGCAACAATGAAATTAAAAATGTCTTGCATACAGTAAATACGACAGGTCTTCATCACTCACACAAGTACAATCGAAATGCTTCATGGAATGGAATGCATGCAAAAAAAAACGACACATCGATCGATCACCAAACAAGCACTATACTATACTATACTAGATTACGCCAACAAACACTCTTTGTATACAGTAACAGTCTTTACGGATGCACGAATAACACAGGTACAAACAGCAACACTCACGACACAACAAAAGGCAAGCCACAACGACAAGTACTTAAAGTTCCACCTGAATATTGCTGACCTCCAAAAACACCGCTAGTTGAATTAGACAGTAATCCTCCATTCAGCACCACACTTGCATTTCCCCAGTAAGCATCAGTCGGAGAGCCATTGTGGCTGCCTGGGGGTGGCTGAGTTTGCACACCAGTATATCGAAAGTAAGGATTTTTAAGATCCAAAATGTTTGAGGACCTTACACCAGTGCCGTCTATAGAGACCTCAATTTCCACGTCGTAACTTTGCCTAGAAAAAAATTAAAAGCGTTTCTTAGAAATAGATTCATCGGGAAACATGTGTTTATTCTATATAACTGCTGCGAATGGAAACATTAAGTAGAACAGGGGCAAGCAAGTCTTCTAGGTCATTATGAATTTGAAGCAATTGTAAGGCACTAAAACGGTGTGTACAGCATGCTTTACTATTTATGTCATAAAGTACTTCGGGTTTCATGCTTATGTGATTAGTATAGAATGGTGTAAACATTATTACATTATTATGATTATTATCATTATCATTTTTATTCTCCAGTCAACATCAACCTTACGCCACGCCCCTCTGTCGTTCACTACGTTGCAGATATGTCTTGTTGTTAGCATTCCAAGATGGTCTCTAAGGCATCCCGCGGTCACTGATCTCTAAAAGAGACTGGATTGAGTATGCTATTGTTTGCTGACGTACACACATATGGTCAGTGCAGCCAAATTTAATGCCCCATATTGGTACCAAAAGTTAAAATGGTAAAGCAGGTTAGCAGTGTTGCGCTTTTGGGTGCAAGAAGCGAAAGAAAAGGAAGTCTGAGGTATGGTAGTGCGGCAGTGAAAGAAGCGACACGTGACTTTCTTACAGACATCGTCGGTGGTCCATCCACCCTTCAGTCCCAATATGGCGCTCAAACGATTTACGGTTGACCATGGGTTTTGAACGATAGACACTCGATCCAGTCCTTTTTAGAGATCCGTGTCCCTGAACGTAACTGAAGTAGTTTATGTTGTCTTACAGAGGCAACAAACTCGGTTGATATTCATACGCTGTATAGTACTCTTTCATGTATTTACGTTATGGTTTCTCCCCCAAAACCAGCAAAAACACCAAAATAACAGCGCAGAAATTGACTCATTAACAGGGACACAAAATGACGAAATTCTATAATGAACTTCGAGAATAACGGGGATTGATGTACCAAGACACGTATCGTGATAGTGCTGTAAAGAGATGAAAATTGTGACGGGGCTACAATAGATAATATATTATCAAAATAGTCATGTCATAAAACAATGCTTTGACCAGAAGACAAGAGAATCAAACAGCAAATCTGATTATTATTCCACATAGCACATTACGAGCTGCAACTCACCTTGCATTGGCATGAAGAGTTACGCTGCCACTCACTTTCTGACCTGCACGAACGAAGATCGGGTTCAGGAGAAGGCAACGAACCTAGAAAGGAGTAGGGTAAAAGATCGTAGTTGATACGGCCGTAATAAGTAAATTCAAATGATTTCTACACATAAAATTTATCGTAATCAGCATGACTGTCAATCACTTCAATGGATATAAGTAGACTGATCATGTGGTGTATGACGCCTGGTTTGAAAGCAAGTAATCATTATTTGAACCACGGAAACTGCAGCATGAGTGGCTGCCATTTGCTATCGTTATGAAAACCACCCAAGCCAAGGGAGGGGACTAGAAGGAAAACTTTAGAATACTATTCCCAAAGATTGTTATGTAAGCCCGTCCTGGGAGTTTCCAGGCTCCCAAGCGATGCTTTTCAGTCTTGATCATGTGGTATATGACGCTTGGTTAAAAGCAAGTTATCATTATCTGAACCACGGAAACTGCAGCATGGGTGGCTGCCATTCGCTACCGCTATGGCAACCATCCAAGCCAGGAGAGGAGACTATAGGGAAAACTTTCGAATAGTATTCCCACAGATTGTTATGTAAGCCCTTCCTGGGAGTTTCTAGGTTCCCAAGCAGTGCTTTGAAGTCTGGAAAAAATATTATTTATATCCAGAAAAGGTTAATTAAGGTATCTAAGTCACTTGATAAGATATGCCTAACGAAGACGGGACTTACAAATCATCAGAAATAAATTCTTTGCAAGTTCACTACAGGGGGATTGATTCTCGCCTGAAACTGGAAACAAAATCTGCACTACGTAAAGGGCCAATAGGCCATCGATTAAATATTAGGCAGTAAACTCTAGCCTATTTAGGTAAACTTCAGCTTAATCCAGTAACAATCTGTAGTTGACCTGAAGGAGTCTTTCAGAGGACGAATCGTTGTCAACGAAGTTTCCTTATTTGGTGTTTTATTTATTACAAACTCTGAGCTGTCTTTCGATTCTACGTTGAGAACGATTAAGATGCTAGTCTCATTAAAAATAAAAACAAAGGATGGCGAGCTGGATGTAGAGTAACACCTGTGTTTTCTTCATTAAGACAAAGGAACAGAAACATGATGTGGTCGTGATATTCGTATAGCACTGCACATGCAAAGCAAACGCTGCCATAACCCTAACCAATACAACGGTACGAAGATGAGCAATTTCAAAAGAAAATTAATAGGTTTCAGATTCCTTGACATACTTTGCGGAGTCAAGATTGCCACTGCCATGGATAACGTAGTTTCTATATTCATAGTTTGGTCGCCTAGACTTGTC
>JAAAKM020000229.1:0-28943 GCA_010016025.2 Alatinidae sp. Z8VKAUB7J3 | reverse complement strand
TGCTGCTGGTCGAGCTGACCGACGACCCGGACGGGGTGCCGGGGCGGCTCGCCCGACGGGCGCTCGACCCGGACGAGCCCTCCGATGCCGACGAGCGGATCTACCGTCGCCTCCGGGAGCGGTTCGAGCCCCCCGACGAGCTGTCGGCCGACGTCCGGGTCCGGATCGACGCGACCGGCCCGGATCGTGACCTGGGGGTCGAGGCGACGCTCGCCCGGCTGCTCGCCACCGGCGAGTCCGGGAGCTGACCGGGCGCTCGGCGGAGCGAGCGCCGATACCGGTGCGCACTCGGTCCACGATTCCGCTTCTCCTTCCCCGACAGCCGAAAGCGGCGTACAGCTAGCTGTGATAGGCTCGGGCGGGGGGGCACCGGGGGCGTATCGAGCACCGTCGAGGAGGAGTCGATGTCGAGGCTGCGGGAGAGAGGGGGAACGAGGGCCGCCGTGGTGCTCGCCGCGGTCGGTGCGGCCGGCGCCGTCGAGGTGGTCGACATCGGGCTCGAGACCGGCTTCCAGGACGTCGCCTTCGGCACCCACCAGCGAGGTCGGGCGTGCGTCGCCGCCGATTTCGATCTCGACGGGCGGCCGGACGTGTTCGTCGGCAACCCCGGTGACCGGTCCTACGTCATGCGCAACACCACCGGCCCGGAGGGGCAGCTGCGCTTCCAGCCCGTGCAGGTGCTCACCGAGGGGGCCAAGGCCTTCGGCGGCGTGGCGGGCGATTACGACGACGACGGCGACCTCGACCTGTTCGTCTCGATGGGCGGGCTCGAGGGGATCGGCTTCGATCGCCTGTTCGAGAACCGGCTGGTCGACGACGGCGTGCTCGAGTTCGTCGACGTGACCGACCGGGCGGGGATCGCCGGGCCGCGCTCGGAGTCCGGCGAGGTGCTGGCGACGGCGAGCGCCCACGCCGCCTGGATCGACTACGACATGGACGGCGACGCGGATCTGTTCGTCAATACCGCCATCGTGCCGCAGACGCCCCCCGAGCTCAGCGGTCGCAACACCCTGTGGCGCAACGAGGGCGACGGCACGTTCACCGACGTCACCGCCGCGGTCGGCCTCGACGTCACACGGATGCGCACCCGCAACTCGAGCTGGCTCGATTACGACAACGACGGCGATTACGACCTCTACGAGAACAATCGCCGCGGTCCCAACTTCTTCTGGCAGAACCTGCGCATGGAGACCGGCGAGGCCCGCTTCGTCGACGTCACCGACCGGCTCTCGATCGACGTCGATCTGCACTTTCCGATCTTCTCGTTCGCCAGCGCCACCGTCGACCTGAACAACGACGGCTGGCAGGATCTGGTCGTGTTCAACCTGCTCGACGATTTCTCCGGCAACGACTGCATGGTGCCCGAGCCCCCCGCTCCGGGGGCGGCCGACGGACAGCCGGTCGACCCGCTGGGCGACAATCACGCGCTGTTGCTCAACCTCGGCGGACGTGGCATCGAGGGCTTCGTCAACGTCACCGGGCCGACCGGCCTGGGGCGCTATCCGCTGCCTCCCAACGCCGGCGTGATGGGATGCCAGGTCGGAGACATCAACGCCGACGGATATCCGGATCTTTATGCCGGCAACGGCAGCATGTTCCTGACCACCATCGACCAGCTCTACATCACCTCGGGGACCGCCCGGTTCGACCACCCGGTCGGCGGCAGCTTCGTGCTGCCGAAGTTCGACAACTTCACCCGCTGGATCGACTTCCCGGCGCCGTCGCCGCGCGGCACCGACGTCGCCCCCTACCCGTACCGGACGCACGGCGTCTGCCTGACCGACTTCGATCGCGACGGGCTGCTGGAGGCCGGCGTGGTGAACGGCGGTCCGGCGGCGCTGTCGGACCACGTGCGCGAGCCCAATCGGCTGTTCGACTTCCGCTTTCCGGACGAGCGCCCGCACTCGCTGCGGGTGGTGTTGCGGGGCGGCGGTCAGCGGGTGACGCGCGATGCGCTCGGTGCGCGCCTGCGTCTGCGGGTCAGCGAGGGGAACGGCCCGGTGCGAGAGCTGCACCAGACCGTGCTCAGCGGCTCGGCCTTCTCGGCGCAGAACGGCTACGAGCTGTTCTTCGGCCTCGGCCAGGCCGACACGTTGCACGGGCTCGACGTCGTCTGGCCCGACGGTCGGCGACAGACCGTCGCCGACGAGCTCGCCCTCGACGGCGTGGTCACGATCTCCTACCCCGCGCCGTAGCGGCCCGGGGACGAGGCCGGCGCGTCGATCGCGCCGGCCTCACGGGCTCACGGCTTCGGCCGCGCCAGCAGATGGTCGATCACCTGGTCGTTCCACTGACTCGACAGCAGCGGCACGTGCGAGCTGCCGAGCATCGCCCACAGCTCGACCGAGCCTCCCGCCGGACACCCGGCCTCGTTGCCGGCGACGATCGTCTCCTCGCCCGCGACCAGGACGTCGAGGTTCAGCGGGTCCTTCTGGACCGGGGCGCCGGTGCAGCCGTTGTGGTCGCTCCACTGGCGGACCGTGTCGACCGCCCCCGGGTAGCAGCCGGCGCCGTCGAAGCAGCCGCCGCCGAACAGCACCACGCCGTCGCCGCTGCCGTGCATCTGCAGGACGTGCACCGGCTCGGTCGGGTTGCACTCGTTCGGGTCGAGCCAGGTCGCGCCCGCCAGACTGGCGATGCCGGCGATCAGGTCGGAGTGGTCGCACGCCATCCGGTACGACATGTAGCCGCCGTTCGAATGGCCGATCAGGTAGATGCGTCGGTCGTCGACGGCGAGCTCGGCCTGGATCGCCTCGATCAACCGGCGCAGGTAGCCCGAGTCGTCCGAGTTGCCGAAGAAATCGCAGCAGGCGTCGGTCGCGTTCCAGAAGCGCAGGCCGAACAGATCGACCTTGCCGTCGGGGGCGGCGTACAGGAAGCCGCGCTCGTCGGCCAGCGGACGGAAGCGCATGTAGGCCTCCTGGCCCTCGCCGCTGCTCGAGTAGCCGTGCAGGAGCAGCACCAGGGGCGCCGGGACGTTCGGGTCGTAGCCGGGCGGTACGTCGACCTGGATCGGCCCGCGGCCGGCGTCGACGAGCACATCGGCGCCGGCCGTGGCGGTGAGGCCGACGAGCAGGGCGATCGTGACGGTGGCGGTGCGTCGAATCAAGACGGGATTCCTCCTCGGTGGCGGTCGTGGGGAGACCGGACGTCGCGTCCGCCTCCGCCGGGATTCGTACTCTCCCGATCGGCCACGGTCAAGGGCAGCGCCTGCCGGAGAGCATGCCCCCGCGCGGCGGACCGGGAAGCCTAGGAGCGGTCGCGGGGTCGACGGAACCGGGCCCGGGTCTCGGCGGAGGCGCCCGGTCCGGGCTCCAAGAGGAGATCGCCGAGCTCCACCGGGCGACCGTCGGCGTCGGTCACCCGCATCGGTGGCAGCTCGCGCCCGGTGCGTCGGTCGCGCACCACGATCGGCTCGTGACCGGGGCCGAACACCCACCGGTCGGCCCACTGGCGCAGCGCCGTGACCAGCGGCAGCAGGTCGCGCCCCTTGGCGGTCAGGCGGTACTCGTACCGGCAGCCCCGTCGCCCGACGTCGACCTTCTCCAGGATGTCGTGCTCCACCAGGTGCTGGAGCCGCTGGGTGAGCACGTTCTTGGCGATGCCGAGGCCGGCCTCGAACTGGGCGAACCGGCGCTGGCCGACGAACGCCTCGCGCACGATCAGCAGCGTCCACCAGTCGCCCAGCGCCTCCAGCGCCCGCGCGACCGAGCAGTTCTCTTGGGAGAAGCGGGTTCTCGACACGATGGGGTGATTCTATATCCGATGGTTGCTTGAAGCAACCGAATGGTGTACGGTGCTGACGAAGCATCGATCTTCACGAGTGCTCCGTCCCAGGGAGGCTGCGAGACGATGACCGACGCACGACCCACTGCCTGCATCCTGTGCGAATGCAACTGCGGCATCGAGGTTCGGCTCGGGGGCGATTCGGGCCGCCGGTTCGAGCGCATCCGCGGCGACCGCCGCCACCCCACCTCGCAGGGCTACGCCTGCGAGAAGGCCCACCGGCTGGACTACTACCAGAACGGCCGCGATCGTCTCACCCAGCCGATGCGGCGACGGGCCGACGGCTCGTTCGAGCCGGTCGACTGGGAGACCGCCTTCACCGAGATCGCTCGCCGCCTGGCGGCGGTGCGCGACCGGGACGGCGGCGAGTCGATCTTCTACTACGGCGGCGGCGGTCAGGGGAACCATCTCGGCGGCGCCTACGCCGGCGCCACCCTCGCCGCCCTCGGGGCGTTGTATCGCTCGAACGCCCTCGCCCAGGAGAAGACCGGCGAGTTCTGGGTGTCGGGACGCATGCTGGGGGCTCCCACGCGCGGCGACTTCGAGCACGCCGAGGTGGCGATCTTCCTCGGCAAGAACCCGTGGCACTCGCACGGCATCGCGCGTGCCCGGGTCACCCTGCGCGAGATCGCCAAGGACCCCGAGCGGACGATGATCGTCATCGACCCGCGGCGCAGCGAGACCGCCGACCTGGCCGACGTCCACCTGGCGGTCCGACCCGGGACCGACGCCTGGCTCGTCGCCGCGCTGCTCGGCGTGCTGGTGCAGGAGGATCGGATCGCGCACGACTGGCTGGCCGAGCACGCCGACGGACTCGACGCCGTGCTGCCGCTGCTGCGCGAGGTACCGGTCGGGGAGTACGCCGAGCGTTGCGGCATCCCCGAGGAGACGGTGCGCCAGGTCGCGCGCCGGATCGCCGAGGCCGAGAGCGTCGCCATCTACGAGGATCTCGGCATCCAGATGAACCACCACTCCACGCTGGTCAGCTACCTGGAGCGGCTGGTCTGGCTGCTGACCGGGAATCTCGCCAAGCGCGGCGGGCACTACGTCCCGAACGTGTTCTACCCGCTCGCCCGGTTCGACGCCCGGACCCCGAAGCGGTCGCCCGTGGTCGGCGCCCGGATCATCTCGAAGCTGGTCCCGGCGAACGTGATCGCCGACGAGATCCTGACCGATCACCCGGACCGCTACCGGGCGATGATCGTCGAGAGCGCCAACCCGGCCCACTCGCTGGCCGGCAGCGAGCGGATGCGCGAAGCGTTGCGTGCGCTCGACACCCTGGTGGTGATCGACGTCGCGATGACCGAGACCGCCCGCCTGGCCGATTTCGTGCTGCCGGTGCCGACGCAGTACGAGAAGCACGAGGCGACCTTCTTCAACTTCGAGTTTCCCCGCAATGCCTTCCACCTGCGGCGGCCGCTGCTGGAGCCGCCCGAGGGCGTGCTGCCGGAGCCGGAGATCCACGCTCGCCTGGTCGAGTCCCTCGGGGCGATGCCGGAAGGGGCGGTCGAGCGGCTGCGCGCCGCCCTGGAGCAGGGGCGGGAGGCGTTCCAGATGGCCTTCGTCATGGAGGCCCAGCAGGACGCGGCGTTCCGGCCGCTCGCACCGGTGGTGCTCTACCGGACGCTCGGTCCGACCCTGCCCGACGGTGCCGCGTCGGCGGCCGTCCTCTGGGCCGCCGCCCACCAGTACGCGATGCGCGCCCCGGAGGCGGCCCGCCGGGCGGGTATCGAGGGCGAGGGACCGGACCTCGGGGAGAACCTGTTCGAGGCGATCCTGTCCAGCCCGTCGGGCGTGGTGTTCTCCGCCGAGGAGGCCGACGGCAGCTGGGAACGGATCCGGACCGCCGGTGGCCGCGTCCAGCTCGCGATCCCGGAGCTTTTCGACGAGCTACGCGGTCTGCGCGAGGAGCGGGCGCCGCGAGCCCCGGAGGCGTTCCCGTTCGTGCTGTCCGCCGGCGAGCGCCGATCGTTCACCGCCAACACCATCTTCCGCGACCCGGACTGGCGCCGTAAGGACGCCGAGGGCACGCTGCGGATCCACCCGGCCGACGCCGCCGAGCTCGGTCTGGCCGACGGCGAGCGCGCCCGCCTGACCACCAAGCGGGCCGCCGTGGACGTGCCGATCGAGATCTCCGACCGCATGCAGCGCGGTCACGTCTCGTTGCCCAACGGCATGGGAGTCGACTACCCGGAGGCCGAGGGCGACGACCGCGCCGCCGCCGGAGTGGCGCCGAACGAGCTGACCGACACCGCCGACCGGGACTGGCTCGCCGGTACCCCGTGGCACAAGTTCACACCGGCCCGCATCGAGCGGGTGAGCTGAGCCGACGCGTCCGTTCGCGGACGGAGCAGGAGGGAAGGGTCGTGGGGACGGAGGCGAAGATCGTTCTCTGGTGGGTGCTGTTCGGCGGCACCCACATCGTCGGCTCGATGGTGCCGATCCGGACGGCGCTCATCGACAGGCTCTCGTTGCGCGGCTTCAAGGCGGTCTACTCGCTGGTGTCGCTCGCGACCTTCGTGCCGCTCTGCTACGTCTACCTCACCGACAAGCACGCCGGCACGCTGCTGTTCGTGCCGCCCGAGCTCGCCCACTCGATCTCCGTTCCGTTGATGTTCCTCGCCTTCATCGTCCTGGTGTACGGCGAGCTGACGCCGTCGGCCATCGGCACCGCGGCCGAGATGATGGGACGCTTCCGTCCCGAGCCGCGCGGTATCCAGCGCATCACCCGCCATCCGGTGAACACCTCCTTCGCGCTGTTCGGCCTCGCTCACATGGTGTCGAACCCGGCCTCGTCGGACTGGCTGTTCTTCGGCGGTTTCGTCGTCTACTCGGTGCTCAGCGCGCTGCACCAGGACGCCCGCATGCGCGCCCACGAACGTGCGGCGGTACGGGAGTACGTCGAGGCGACCTCGATGGTACCGTTCGCCGCCATCGTCACCGGACGGCAACGGTTCGTGCTCGGCGAGATGAAGCCGCTGCCGCTCGTCATCGGAGTCGGGATCGCGGTCACCCTGTGGAAGCTGCACGGGTCGATCTTCGGCGGCTTCGTCGGCTGACCGGTCGCTCGCGTCGTTCAGGGAGCGTCGACCGCGCGCCCGACGACGTTGCTCACCCGGCCGGACTGGAGCGCCTGGAACCAGATCGCTCCGCCCTCGGAACCGGCGGTCACCGCGACGGTGAAACGGGCCGTACCGACCGCGTCCGTCTCGACGAACGGCGCCGCCGCGCGCGCCTCGGCGAGCTCGACGGTGACGCCCGCCCGCGGCACTTCCGTCGCCCCGGGCCCGCGCGTGCCGAACACCAGACCGGTACGCTCCTGCGGACGACCGCCGGTGACTTCCAGCGTCACCTCGGTCCCGGCCACCAGCGCCGGCACCTCCAGCCAGAGGCTGCGATCGGGGTCCCAGACCGCGATCGGATCCGGCTCCCGCGTACCGGCGTCGAACGGGGCGCCGGCCACCGGGGTCATCTCGCCGTCGGAGTCGATCTCGAGCGGGTAGACGCCGATCAGGTCGTCGAAGATGTCGGTGTTGTCGGTGGCGATGGCGTAGCCGCGCAGACTGCGAACGTCGCCGAGTGTCCCCTGGTTGCCGACGTCGAACACCGCGCCGGTCTCGGCGAGGCCGGCGTCCGGGGCGATCGAGAACGTGCGTACGGTGGCGTCGGTCCCGTGTCCGACCAGCAGCCAGGGCCCGGCGCTCTCGTCGATCGCCAGAAACGCCGGCGAGACGCCCGACGAGACGAAGGGCGAGCCGTCGATCGGCCGCGGGCGGCCGGTGAATGGATCGACCGTGAACGCCAGCAAGCGGTCGCCCCCGTCGCTCACGCCGCCGGCCGCGAACAGCTGGGTGCCGTCGCGCGAGAGCACCGGGTCGAGGGCGTAGATCGGCGTCGTATCGAGCACGTCGACGACCTCCAGGCGACCATCGGGGAGCACCTCGAAGGTGTAGAGCGAGAAGCCGAACGAGTCGGTCGCGTACAGCCAACGCCCGTGCGGATGGACCGCCAGGTAGCCGCTGAACAGGCCGGTCGGCTCGACGTCGATCTCGGTCGCGAGACCGGTCTCGCGGTCGACCCGGTAGGTGTGCACGAAGCTGCCGCCCAGCAGGGTCGTCTCGGTGACCGCGAGCCGATCGACGCCCAGCCAGACGACGTCGAACGGAGCGTCGTCGACGGTGGTGGTCGACAGCAAGGTCAACGAGCCGTCGGCCGCCACACGGTGTAGCGCCAGGGTCTCGAAGCCGCTCGCGGTGGCGTGCGTCTGGGCCAGCAGACCGCCGTCCGGCGACAGCGCCAGCGCCTCGCTGCTGACGTCGGTCGCCGGGTAGACGCCGACGAGGACGAGCGTTCCGTCGTGCAGCATGCGGAAGCTCGACAGGTCGCCCGAGAGGTTGTTGCGGCTGGCCGTGAACACGCTCGGCTCGTCCGGCTGCGCGAGCGTGGGGGCGCTGGCGACGATCGTGAGCGCGATCGCGATCCAGCGCAGCCCGGGCCTCGGTGTCCCAGTTCTCGACATGGCTCCCTCCATGGAGCTCCGGAGCTTACCACGGTTCCTTGGTTGCGGCCCCGGCGGTGTAGACTGGACCCGGGACTGCGCCGTCGGCCGGTTCGTCCCGGCCGGGCGACGCGCGCGTCGATCAGGAGGTACCCGTGCACCGTTTCATCCGCGTCGCTGCCGCAACGGCGCTCTTCGGCCTCACGGCCGCCCTGGCCCAGCCGGTCGTCCTGACCGAGAGATTCGAGGACATCCAGCCCGGAGAGGACCCGACCCGGAACTGGACGTTCGGGGTGTTCCCGCCGTTCGAGGGGATCGAGACCATGGGTAGCAACGACTACCTGTCCGCCGACGTCGACACCTGCTGTCTCACGCTCCGGACCAAGTCGGGCAACCGCTGGGCCGGCAACCGAGACTACCGCGCCGGCAACGTCAGTCAGCTCGGCTTCTCGACCATCGGAACTACCGTCTTCAACACCATCCGGCCGTTGACGCTGGCGCTGATCAACGACAACGGTACCCCCGGCGACGTGCTCGACGACTTCGGTTTCTACCAGGTGACCGAGCAGAACTACGTCTTCAACGGAGCGCCGGCGACGTTCACCTTCGACGTACCGAGTCAGGAGGTCGGCGCCACGCCCGACGGATGGACGCCCTGGATGCTCGGGCCCGGCTCGCCGGCCGATTTCGGCTGGGACGACGTCATCACCGACGTCGACGAGATCCAGTTCCTCTACTGGGACCCGGACTTCTTCTACATCTTCCAGTTCCACGACATGGGAGTGGACAACATCACGATCACGCTCGAGCCGTGAGCGTTCGCTCTCACGCCACCGCCGCGGCCACTCGGATGCCGAGCCAGGCCGCGGCCACGCCCAGCACGACGCTGGCGACCGCATTGAGGGTCGCCAGCGGCACCTGGCCGGCGCGCAGCAGGTCGATCGTCTCGAGCGCGAAGCTGGAGAAGGTGGTGTAGCCTCCCAGCACGCCGGTGACCAGCGCCAGCCGAACCGCCGGGTCGACGTCGGCGCGCAGCGCCGTCACCTCCGCCACCAGCCCGATCAGGAAGCAGCCGGTGACGTTCACCGCCAGGTGCCCGAACGGGAACGCCGGACGGCCGAGTCCCGCGCTCACCAGGCTCGCCAGCAGGTAGCGGGCGAGCGAGCCCACCGCCCCACCCAGCATCACCAGCAGCATCGGCTTCATCGGGGCCCTCCCTCGCGCTCCGGAACCGGTCGGTGCCCCGGGCCGTAGGTCGTGCAGGCCGATGGAGGCCCCGTTTCGATGAGGGAGGTCATGGGTGATCGGATCTCGTGTCCCGCTCCGCGCGGGCGTCGATCGGAGATGAATGCGGGAGTCGCCGTGGCGATCGGCGTCGCCATCGGAGCCGCCGTCGGCCAGGTCGCGCTCGGAGCCGTCCTCGGGCTCGCCTTCGCGCTCACCCAGAGCCGCCGCTAGCGTACCTCGAACACCGCGCCCTCGCCCGGCTCGAGCGAGAACCGGAGCTCGAGCTCCGTGGCGTCGGCGGTCGAGCCGGTGAGCACGACGTCGCCGTAGAGCACGCTCGCCTCGGCGGATCCGCCGAGGAACAGCGGCGCGAGCTCGATCGTGAGGACGGCGTCGATCCGGGTCGCCGTCTCGTCACCCACCAGCCCGCTCGGGTTGTTGAGGACGCTGAAGTAGTAGGGCGGCAGGACGCCGAAGCGCTCCACTCGCAGCGGTCCGCCGACCGGACCGTTGGCGTCGGCGAGGGTGGCGTACGGGATCACCTGCCAGCCCGCCGTGGTGAGCGACTCCAGCACCGGCAGCGCCTCGCGGTGGAGGTCCTCCACCAGGCCGCGCCGGGTGCTCTGCGTCACCAGACACGGCGGCGGCGTGATCGAGTCGACCATTCCCGGGTAGATCGCCAGCAGCATCAGGGTCTGGAAGTAGCGCCGCAGCACCAGCTCCGGCTCGCTGCACCAGTCGGTGTTGTACACCGCCCCGAGCTGCTTGCCTGGCATCAGCATGCGGCGAGCGTTGAGGTCGGCATGGCCGAAGTTGACCCCGCGGGTCGGTAGTGACTCCCAGGCCGCGATGTCGAGCTCGGGCCAGCCGAACATCGCGATCCCCTCCGAGGTGGCGTTGCCGGCGATCTGGGTCGAGCCGTCGACCTCGGCGGTCAACCGCTGGCGGACCGAGCGCAGGTACGCGACGTGGTCGGCCGCGAGGTGGCCGGCCGGTCGGCCGGTGTTCGGGTCGTACGTCAGGGGCGCGGTGCTGGTCACCCCGGAACGCTCGTCGAGCACACGCGATTCCTTGAAGAAGCCGTCCAGGTACAGCCCGGTGAGCCGCTGTCGCGACGTCGCCGGCGCGCTCAGGCCGGCGGCGAAGGCGCCCGAGTACTGCTCGTCGAACACCGCCTCCTCGTAGCCCGAGCGCGACGGATCGAGGTAGGTCGGCAGCCGTACCGCCCAGACCCCGGGGGTGAGCAGCCCGGCCGCGACGCGGTTCACCAGCAGCGTGCCGCGCGAGTCGAGCAGCACCCCGTCCGCCTGGACCGCCTCGCGCGAGTCCTCGGTGCGCGATTCCTCCACCAGCTGTGCGATCGCGTCGTAGGTCGGCGGCGGCGCGGTCTCCACGATGGAGCCGTCGCGCAGGGCCCAGGGGAAGTCGTACTGCATCAGCTCGAGGTCGTACGTCTCGAGGGTCGTGAACAGCGTGTCGGCGGGGGAGATCGAGCCGCTCACGGTGCGCAGCACCCAGCGGATCTGGAGCGCTTCGATCAACCCGGCGACGTCGCTCACCTTGGGGGTCGAGTCGTCGTCGTCGAACAGAGCGCTCAGGAAGGCGCCGGTGCCTCCGCGGGTGGCGCGCTCGACCGCCAGTGCGTCGGCCTCGAGCTGGGTCGAGTAGCGCAGCCACAGGTCCCGGTATCCCCACCGATCGGAGCTGTCGAGGATGCGGAAGTCGACCGCGACCCGGGCTCCCGGACCGTTCGCGTCGAGCCCGATCGGCTGCACCAGCTCGTAGCGCCGTTCGGTCGAGTCGTACCGGAACGAGAACACCCGGGGCGTGGCGAGCGGAAGCGCGAAGCCGCGCGTCTCACCGAGGTCGTCGGTGACGCTGCCGAGCGGCACCGTCGCGATCTCGAGCTGCGAGTAGACGTCCGCCTCGACGGTGTCGGTGAAGTAGCGCTGCTCGGTGGTGATCGCCTCCGAGCGCGACACGTCGTAGGCGATCCGGCCGCCGACGGCGTCGAACTCGGTGGCGTACACGAGGTCGACGGCCGCGTCGCCACCGCTCTGGTTGACGAGCTCGCCGACGATCTGGCCGTCGGTCTCCGAGCCCGGGGCCGACGGCACGTAGCTCAGCTCGACCCGGTAGCCGCCGCCGGTGGCGACCAGGTCCACGGTGCCGCCACCCCCCTCGGTACCGGACCCGACGAGCGGGACCGGCGCGAGCTCGGCCGGCTCGGCGAACAGGCGCACGTTGTCGATCCGGGTGGTGTGGGCGGCAGTGGCGTTCGGGACGTTGCCGCCGATCTGGAAGCGGACCTGGACCTCGGAGGCGGTGCGCGGCACGAACGTGCCGGCCAGGAACGGCCGCCAGGCGTCGAGCGCGTGGAGCGACTGCACCAGCGACTGATCGCGGTCGGTCCCGAGCGCGTCCCGGAACCGGATGACCGCGTTGATCGACAGCTCGGCCTTGGACGGCAGCTCCTCGTCGGTGCCGAAGGCGGTCCAGCTCTCGTCGACCACGCCGAAATCGGTGCGCACCTCGAACGCCACGTAGTAGCGCAGAGCCTCGGTGTCGACCGGGACGAACTCGGAGGCGGCGACCAGGAGGTCGCCGGCGTCGTGGGTCACCCGCAGCGCCTGACCGCCGTTGCCGGGCCCGAGGTCGACCGTCGGGGACCCCTGCACCGTCGTGAGCTCCCACCGCGTCGGCAGCCCTCCCGAGCTCTGCTCGAAGGCTCCGTTGCCGAGCTGATTGCGGGTGGGCTGGTACAGCGGAGAGCGATCGACGATCGACAGCGTGCCGGGGAAGGTCGCGGGAGCGGCGGTCGGCGGGGGCCCTCCGGCCGCTGGGCCGGGGTCCGTCAACCCCTGACTACCGCCTCCCCCGCAGCCGATCGCGGCGAGGCACCCGGCCGCCAGCAGAGCGGCGAGACGGGCGGGGCGGCTGACGGCTGGAACACTCTGTCGCGGCCGACTGCCGACGCTCATGCTCGCCCGCCAGCGGAGCCGGTCCGCCGGATCGGAGTTGCCGAAACCGCAAAAATCGCCGCTGGACCGGCCTCGGCGCGCGTGATCATGCCGTTCCCCCCATGGACACGTGTGTCTCGTAGCCGCACGCTCGGGGCATGCTAACAGCCGTCGAGACCGCCGGGCAACCCGCCGCCGACCCCGGGGGCCGGGGGCTCGGAGCGCTCCCGGACGGGCCGGCGGGCCCGGGCGGTCGGTCGCTCGGGGACCGTGGCAGCGGCCGAATCCGTGACGAGGAAGGTCTGGCGTCGACTGCCCATTCGGCTGATAATACCGGAATCGGCGTCCCTCGGGCCGCCGGTCCTAGCCTCGTGGGGGAAGCGAAGCCTTCAGTGGGAGACGGATGACGATGAGGACCATCACGACAGGGATCGCGATCCTGACCGTGAGCCTCGGGGCGGTCGACGCGACCGCTCAGTTGCGGTTCACGGAGGTCCAGGAATCCGCCGGGATCCTGTTCGACTACCACCGGGCGGCTGTGGCCGCGTTCGGCGCCGGGGGGAGTTGGCTCGACTACGACCAGGACGGGTGGCCCGATCTGTTCCTGACTCAGATGTCGGGAGAGAACCGGCTGTTCCGAAACCAGGGCGACGGCACCTTCGTGGCCGTGCCCGACGCGGCCGGCCTGGCCGACCCGGCCGGCATCGCCTACGGCGCGGTCGCGGGCGATTACGACAACGACGGCGACCCGGATCTGTTCGTGACCAACAACGGACAGAACCGCCTTTACCGCAATCAGCTCCAGGAGACCGGCACCGCCGTCTTCGTGGAGGTGACGAACGAGGCGGGCCTGGGACGGGACGGCCTGTCGTTCAGCACCAGCGCGAGCTGGGGTGACTTCGACGCCGACGGGTTGCTGGACCTCTACGTCGGCAACTACATCAGCGAGTTCCGGCCCGAAGGGCTGGAGGAGCTGTCGACCCCGAACACGCTGTGGTGGAACCGCGGCGACGGCACCTTCGAGTCGGTCGGGCCGCGCTACGGCGTCGACCGCGGGGCCGCCAACGTACGCGACGGCATCTTCACCCAGCCCGGCGCCACCCTGGCGACGACCTGGAGCGACGCCGACGGCGACGGCGACCTCGACATCCTCGTGATCAACGACTTCGGGTCGAGCGTTCACCCCGAGCAGTTCCTGCGCAACGACGGCGCCGACGGCGACGGTGGCTGGCTGTTCACCGACGTCAGCATGGAGAGCGAGTTCGACGTCCGCATCCTCGGCATGGGGATCGGCGTCGGCGACGTCGACAACGACGGCGACCTCGACTACTACGCCTCGAACGGCGGTCCGAACGTGCTCCTGCACAATCGCCTGAACGAGGTCGGGCGGTTCGACGAGATCGCCGAGCCGGCGGGGGTCGAGGCCTTCGACCCGGTGCAGTACGGTCCGGTGATGGGCCCGATCTCCTGGGGCTGCGATTTCGCCGATTTCGACCACGACGGCTGGGTCGATCTGCTGGTGGTCAACGGTTTCCTCGACATCGCCTCTCAGTCGACCTCGCCGTTGCAGCCGAGCTTCATCTACCGCAACAACGGTGACCTGACCTTCGACGAGCTGCACGTCTCGGCCGGGCTCGCCGAGGAGGAGCTGGCCGGCAAGGCGAGCGGCTTCGCCGACTACGACCGCGACGGCGACGTCGATTTCTTCATCGGCAGCCTGTTCCGCTGGAACCCGGACACCGACGCTCCGGAGGCGGCCTGGTACCGTCTGTATCGCAACGACACCCCGAAGCGCGGCCGTCACTGGTTCGCCGCCGACCTCACCGGAACGCTCGGCAACCGGGACGCGATCGGCGCCTGGGTGTGGGTCACGGCCGACGGCCAGACGCAGCTGCGCGAGGTCGGCACGGGTCGTTCGTTCCTCTCCTCCTCGGAGCTCACGCCCTATTTCGGCGTCGGGCTGGCGGAGCGGATCGACGAGGTCCGGGTGCGTTTCCTGAGCGGCGTCGAGTTCGTCGATCGCTACCTCGAGGTCGATCGCCGCTGGTCGGCGGTCGAGCCGACCGTGACGCTCGACGTCCGGGCCGACGGCGCCCAGTTCCCGCGCGGCAGCACCGTCGAGCTCGACTACGACCTGACGAACCACCTCGACACCGATCAGCTCGGCTCGCTCCGGATCGACCTGGTCGATCCCGCGGGCGGTCCCGGCCGGACGGTCGCGCGGCTCGACGCCCTGCTGCTGACCGGTGGCGAGACCATCGAGGGCATGCTGTCCCTGGTGGTCGGGCCGAGCTTGCCGCTCGGGCCGCAGGCCTTCGCCGTCCGCTGGAGCGTCGGCGACGAGGTCTCCCAGCAGCGGTTCGTGGACGCCGTCGTGGTCGACCCGAACGAGACCGGTGAGTAGGGGGTAGGACGATGCAGAATCGATTGGACATCGTGCGCCGCCGCCTGATTGGAATCGGCTGCGTGAGCGTTCTCGCGGCGGCGACCGCCTCCGCCCAGCTGACCTTCACTCCGTCGATCGTGTGCAGCGGATCGGCCTACCAGGTGGTGGAGGTGAAAGCGGAGCCGACGGTCGGGGTCACCCAGGAAGGGGTGGCCGTCGTCGCCTGGTCCGATTACGGTCGCGGCGTCGGCGGGGACATCCTGGCGAGTCGGGGGCTGCCGTCGGAGGGCTTCGGCGAGGTTCTTCGCCTCAACGAGTTCCCGGTCGGCGATCAGCCGGAGTGGAGCTGGAACCACGGCATGGCGGACCTCGCCGTCGGCCCGAACGGTGCGGTGTACACGATCTGGATGGAGCGCCGCCCGAGCCCCGGCCAGGAGTGCACCATGTCGCCGCGCTGTGACACCGACATCTACGTCGCGCGCAGCTTCGACGGCGGCGTGAACTGGGATCCGCGCAACTACGAGGTGAGCGACGACCAGCTCGACAGCGAGAGCAGTCCGGCGATCGCGGTCAGCGACTCGGGCCGCGTCCATGCGGTGTGGATCTCGATCGAGCAGCGGCGCCTGCGCTACAGCCACAGCGACGACGGCGGTCAGACCTGGATCCCCAGCCGGAACGTCGGCACCCCGCCCGCGGAGGCGGAGCAGTGGGAGCCGGCGATCGCCTCGATGGGCTCGAAGGTGTTCCTGGTCTGGATCGAACGGACGACCCAGGGGTCTCGCGTGTACGGTACCGTCAGCCCGAACGCGGGCGGTCTGTTCCGGCCGCCGGTTCGGTTCGACGACGGTCCGGACGACGTCGTGCGCCGCAACCCCGAGGTCACGGTGCGTCAGGACGGGCTCGGCTACGTCGTGTGGGAGGACTTCCGCAATCCGCTCACCGCACCCGACATCTACTTCTCGCACCTCGTTCCGGCCTTCGGTCAGGCTTCGCCACCGGTCCGGGTGGACAGCGACGCCTCGGCGTCGGCCCAGATCCTGCCGCAGGTGGCGGTCGACAATCAGGGCCGTCCGGCGGTGGTCTGGCAGGACTACCGTAACGGCCTCGACGATCCCGACATCTACGCCACCCGCGCGGCGCAGTCGCAGCCCCCGTTCACCTTCGAGGCGGACGTGCAGGTGAACGACGACGTCGCGACCTCGGCGGAGACTCGGCCTTCGATCGCGGTCTCGCCGGTCGACGGTCGGCTGCTGGTGGTGTGGGAGCACAACCGCCGCGACCAGGGGGTCGACATCCGGGCGGCCTCCAGCCGCGACTGAGGTGCCTCGAGGGACCTCGGCTCACTGCAAGTAGCCGAGGTCCTTCAGGCGCTGGATCACGTCCTCGCGATCCGCCTCCGACAGCTCCTGCGCCTCGGGGGCGGTCTCCTCGGTCTCGGAGTGACGGACCGGGCGGCTCGCCATCAGCTCCGGCTCCAGCATCGACTCGAGCACCCGTCCGTCCATGTCCGACGGCACCGCACAGCCGTGCAGGTGCAGCAGCGTCGGGGCGACGTCCATGATGCTCGCCCCCTCCACCTCGCCCGGCCGGATGCCCCCTCCGCTCGCGAGCAGGATGCCCTCGCGCGTGTGGCTGCCGTACAGGCCGAAGTTGTCCATGAACACCCGGTTGGCGTTGAACCCGGTGAGCGTGCCGGCGAAGTAGCCGCTGGTCTGCGGCAGGAAGGTGATGTCGGGGCAGTCCTCGGCGAGCGGCCCGGAGTAGACGTCGCGACGGTGGATCTCGCCCGTGACCGGCGCTCCCGTGTCCGGGTCGACCAGCTGCTCCAGCTTGCCGACGATCTCGTCGACCAGGCCGTCGTAGGCCGCCGGCGACACCGTCCCCATCGGCTCGCGCCCTTCCAGGTTGATCACGATCTGGCCCATCCCGGTCTTGGCGTAGGCGCGGGTCGCGCTCCAGTCGACGTCGGCCATCGACAGCAGCCACTGCGGCTTGCCCATGCGGAAGGTGGTCAGATCCTGCACCGGGACGCTGCCCTTCATCTTCAGCCCGAGCTTGCCGGCGACCTGGACGAAGTTGCGGAACAGCACCTCCCAGGTGAGGCCGCGCCGCCACAGCCACAGGCGCAGTCGAGTGCGAGCGTCCTGCTTCAGCTTCAGGTAGCCCTCCGACAGCAGCCAGAGATTGAGGTCGATGATGCGGGTGATCGGGCCGAAGCCGTGGTCGGAGATGACCAGCAGGCGGTCGTCTCCGGTGAGTCGATCGGCGATCCGGCCGATCTGGGCGTCCAGCTCCTCGTAGTAGCTGCGCAGCGCCGGCAGGTGACGCTCGGCGAGGTCGGCCCGGTAGCGTGGGTGCTCCGGATCGATCAGGTGCCACAGCTCGTGCTGGATCCGGTCGGTACCCCAGACGTGGGTCGCGAACAGGTCGGGCTGGTAGCGGTCGATCAGCCAGTGGGCGACACGGAACTTGTAGTCGAGCATCTCCCGGCAGTCCTGCAGGATGCCGGAGATGACGCCGTCCGCCATCGCCGTCCCGGCGATGCGCGTCTTCATGTACAGGTAGTACGGGCCGAACCGCTCCTCGATCTCCGAGAGCAGGTCCTTCGGGTAGGTGAAATCGCGCCGTCCCGACGGGGTGAGGAAGCCGGCGATCAGGGCGCCCTCGACCGGTCGCGGCGGGTAGGTCATCGGGAAGTTGGCGACCACGGCCTGCTTGCCGGCCTGGCCCATCAGCTCCCAGAAGGTCGCGCTGCGGCAGCTGCTGGAGTTGACCGGCAGCTCGCGGTAGGTGCCGCGCTCCTTGACCAGGAACTCGTACACGCCGTGCTTGCCGGGGTTCTTGCCGGTCGAGAACGACGACCAGGAGGGAACCGTGATCGGTGGCACCGACGAGCGCAGCAGGCCGTGCGCTCCCTCGTCGCGCAGGCGGGACAGCACCGGCAGGCGGCCCTCCTCCATCCACGGGTCGAGCACCCGGAAGCTGCCGCCGTCGACGCCGATCAGATAGGTCCGTCCTGCCATGGTCTCCCTCGAGAGCGAAGCCGGCATCATAGGCGTCGGCCCCCACCGATGCAACCGGTCGGGCGGGCCGGGCGGCGGCCGGCTACAATCGGCCCGCCATGGAGATCGCCCAGCAAGTCCTCAATCAGGCCGCCTCTCGCCGGGCCGAGCAGATCCTCGGGTACCTGCGCGGCTGGCTGGGCGAATCGCTGCTCGACGTCGGCTGCGGCGACGCCAGCATCACCCACCACCTGGCGCAGCACACCGGCATGCGGGTCGCCGGTGTCGACGTCCTGGACAATTGCCGCTACGACGTCCCGTTCCGCACCTTCGACGGCCGACGGCTGCCGTATGCCGACGGCGAGTTCGACGCCGTCCTGGTCGCCTTCGTGCTCCACCACGCCGACGACCAGGAGGCGCTGCTCGCCGAGTGCTGCCGGGTGGCGCGACGCCGGGTGCTGGTGCTGGAGGACGTCTACTCGAACGCGTTCGGGCTGTGGGTGCTCAAGGCGGTCGACTACCTCGGCAACGCCTGGGTCCACCGGGTGCTGCGCGCGCTCGGCACCGGCCGCTGGGAGGAGATGAACATCCCGTTTTCCTTCCGTACCGACCCCGGCTGGCGTCGCCTGTTCGCCGAGCGCGGCCTGCGTCTGCTGCACACCCAGGAGGCGATCCTCGACCGCATCGACCCGGTCCGCCATCAGCTCTACGTGCTCGACGTCTCCCCTCACGACCTGCCCAACCGGCCCCCCTCCCGGGAGCCCGAAGTCGAGGCCGACCGGGCCGCGATCGAGGCGCTCCACGCCCGCGATCTGGAGGCGGCCCGCAGCGGCGACACCGCCGGCCTGATCGAGCTGTGGGACGAAGACGGGGCGATCCTGCCGCCGGACGGGGATCCGGTGATCGGGCTGGACTCGATCCGGGCGGCCCTGGCGGCCGGGGCCCGGCAGCGGCGCTTCGTCGAGATCACCCACTACGTCGTGGACGTCGCCGACGTCACCCTCGCCGGGGACGTCGCGTACGAGTGGGGCCGCTACGAGGGTCGTTCCCGGCCGCGCGCCGGCGGCGACGAGACGGTGGTGCGCGGCAAGCTGATGCGGGTCCTGCGGCGTCAGGCCGACGGGAGCTGGCGGATCACCCGCTCGCTGTGGACCCGGGACCCCGACTGAGCGTCCCCCGGGCCGGCCGTCGCGGTCCGTCCGTTTTCCGGGCAGGGCCCCAGCTATCATGTCGCAGTAACATGTCTGGGGCGGACCTCGCCCGAGCCTCGGCCGTATCGGGGCGGCCGCGAGCCATTCCATTTTCGGGGGTAAAGTGATGAGGCATCTCAAGATCCTGGCTGCCGTCGTGGGCCTGGTGGCGCCGGTCGCGTCGGCCCAGACGCCGATGACGACCGTGCTCGTCGCCTCGGGCCTGGACCGTCCGACCGACATCCGTTCGGCGCCGGGGGACTTCGATCGTCTGTTCATCGTCGACAAGAACGTGGCGCAGATCCGCGTCGTCGAGAGCGGCACCCTGCTCGCCACGCCCTTCATCGACCTGAGCGATCGGGCGATCGGTGGCGGTTTCGGTGGCGGTGAGCGCGGCCTGCTCGGCCTGGCGTTCCATCCCGACTACGCCACCAACGGCTACTTCTACGTCAACTACACCGACGTCGACGGCAACACCGTGGTGTCGCGTTTCGACGTGACCGCGGACCCGAACGTCGCCGACCCGGCGTCCGAGTTCCTGATCATCGGCTACGACCAGCCGTTCGAGAACCACAACGGCGGCAACCTCGTGTTCGGGCCGGACGGCTACCTGTACATCGGCACCGGCGACGGCGGTGCCGCCAACGACCCGGACGGTCGCGCCCAGAACGGACTGGAGCTACTCGGAAAGATGCTGCGCATCGACGTCGACGGCGGCACTCCCTACGCCGTCCCGGCCGACAATCCGTTCGTCGGCGACCCGGCCTTCCTCGACGAGATCTGGGCCTACGGTCTGCGCAATCCCTGGCGGTACACCTTCGACGCCCTCACCGGTGATCTCTGGATCGCGGACGTCGGCCAGAACGAGTGGGAGGAGGTCAACTTCACCCCCGCGTCGAGCGTCGGCGGCGAGAACTACGGCTGGGACATCACCGAGGCGAGTCAGTGCTTCGAGCCGCCGGAGGGCTGCGACACCACCGGCCTGACCCTGCCGGTCCACGAGTACTCGCACTCCGACGGCTGCTCGGTCACGGGCGGTCCGCTCTACCGCGGCTGCGCGATGCCCGACATGCAGGGCCGCTATTTCTTCGGTGACTACTGCGAGGCGCGCGTCTGGTCGCTGCGCTACGACGGCACCGAGGTGACCGATTTCGTCGAGCACACCGGTGAGCTCGCCCCCGGCGGCGGCCTGAACCTGCAGTGGGTCGCGACCTTCGGTGAGGACAACTACGGCGAGATGTACGTCGCCGACATCATCGGCGGCGAGGTGTTCAAGATCGTCCCCGACACGCCCGTCGGCTTCGACTGCAACGCGAACTCGGTCCCGGACGGTTGTGACATCGAGGCGGGGACCAGCCTGGACTGCAACGGCGACAACCTGCCCGACGAGTGTCTGCACCCGCTGGACGTCAACTCCGGCCCGATCGTCGCCGGTGGGGCGCACACCTTCCGGGTGACCTGCGGCACGCCGGGCGCGACCGCCTACTTCGCGGGCAGCGGCACCGGCCTCGGCACGACGCCCACGCCGTGGGGCGACCTCGGGCTCGACGGAGCGTTCCTGCTCGGCTCGGCCGTCGTCGCTCCCGACGGGACGGCCGAGGTGACCCGTAACATCCGCGCGTCGCTCGCCGGGGCGATGGTCGCCTGGCAGGTGATCGAGGACGTCGGCAACGTGAGCGACATCGAGACCACGGTGGTCGAGTAGTCGCGAGGAGGCGGCATGTGGTGTCCGACCTGCCGGTGTGAGTTCGTCGAGTCGGTGCAGGAATGCCCGGAGTGCCACGTCGAGCTGGTCGACGCTCTCCCCGACGAAGAGGTCGACTACGTGCCCGACACCTGGTCGCGCGTCGCGCTGTACCAGGACGAGGCACTCGGCGAGTTCGCCTGCGGGCTGCTGCGCTCTCAGGGCATCCCCTGCCGCCTCCAGAACCTCACCTTCCACGCCGAGCCGGTGCCGGTCTCGGCGTCGCTCGTCCGCGTCTACCTCTGGGTGCCACCGGACCGCGTCGACGAGGCGCGCGAGGTGCTGGAGCGGGCGCAGGACGGCGACTTCGCGGCCGATGCCGAGGCGCCGGACGAGCCCGAAGATGGCGCTCCCCGCTGAGCCGGCCGCGCCGGCGTCCGGCACGCTGTCGGAGGCGGTCCACGGCGAAGCGCTCGGCCACCTGCAGGCCCTGCTCCGGCTGGACACCACCAACCCGCCGGGTGACGAGTACAAGGTGGCCGAGTACGTCGCGCCGTTGCTCGAGCGCGAGGGTATCCCGTACGAGCGCGTCGAGCCGGCTCCCGGCCGCGTCAGCCTGATCGCTCGCCTCTCCGGCTCCGGGGCTCGCCGTCCGCTGCTGCTCAGCTCTCACGCCGACGTCGTGCCGGCCGAGCCGGAGCACTGGCAGGTGCCGCCGTTCTCGGGCGAGATCGTCGACGGCTGCGTCTGGGGGCGTGGGGCGGTGGACATGAAGTCCATGACCGCCTACGGCCTGGTGACGCTGCTCGAGCTGCGGCGCCGGCGAGCGCCGCTGACGCGCGACGTCATCCTGTCGGTGGTCGCCGACGAGGAGGCCGGCTCCGGTCTCGGGATGCGCTGGATCGTCGAGCACCGGCCGGAGCTGGTCGACGCCGAGTACGCGCTCAACGAGGTCGGCGGGTTCACCCTGCACATGGCCGGCCGGGCCGTCTACCCGGTGCAGGTGGCCGAGAAGGGGATCGTCTGGATGCGGCTGACCGCCCGGGGTCAGCCCGGCCACGGCTCGTTGCCGGACGCGCGCTCCTCGGTCGCCCGGCTCGCCCGGGCCCTGCGCCGACTCACCGGCGGCCGGCTGCGCCGTCGCGTCACGCCGTCGTTCCGTCGCTTCGTGTACGAGGCGTCGGAACGGCTGCCCTGGCCCCAACGGCTGGTGCTGCGGGCCGGCCTGCTGCCCGGGGTCGGTCGGCTGTTCGTGCCGGCGCTGATCCCGTCGGCGGATCAGGCCCGGGCCTTCACCGCCCTGCTGTACGACACGGCGAGCCCGACCGTGCTGCGCTCCGGCGAGGTGGTCAACGTCATCCCGTCCGAGGCTTCGGTGCTGGTGGACGGCCGGACCCTGCCGGGGACGACCACCGAGGAGTACGTCGAGGAGGTCCGGCGTCGGGTCGGACCCGACGTCGAGGTCGAGGTGCTGGTCGCCGCGCCTCCGGCGGTGTCCGACCCCGACACCCCGCTGTTCGAGCTCATCCGGGAGGTCGTGGCTCGTCGTCATCCCGGCGCGGTCGCGGTGCCGGCGCCGATCTCGGGGTTCACCGACAGCAAGTGGCTGATCGGGCGCGGCACCCACGCCTACGGCTTCGCGCCGGTCCGGCTGCCACCCGAGATCGAGTTCATGAAGCTGTTCCACGGCCACGACGAGCGTATTCCGGTCGAGGGCTTCCGCTGGGGGCTCGAGACCTTCTACGAGGTCGTCGAGCGCTTCGCGACCGGCTGACGGAGGCTGCCCGCGATGGAGGACTGCCACGCCTGCGGCGTACCGCTCGACGACGACGCCCTGCGCTGCCCGGCGTGCGACGCTCCGGTCGCGCTCGGCTCCGGCATCGTCACCAACCTCACCCGTGGCCCCTGGGGCTGGGTCGGCATCGTGGTGGCGGTGGTGGTGCTCTACCTCTGGCTGCTCTGAGGCGCCTCCGGCCCGGGCCGGTCTTCCTCACCGTGCCGGGCCGCATCGGCGCGGGCCGCGCTCAGCGTCCCTCCCGACAGCGCCAGGAAGACCAATCCGACGACCGAGTACACGGCCACGTGGAGGGCGTCCCAGAACAGACAGAACGCCACCACGCGCGCGCTGTCGACGTCGGTGCCGAGGGCGGCCACCAGCGCCGCCTTGGTCGCTCCGAGCCGGGCGAGCGTGACCGGGAAGGTGGCGATCAGCCCCACCACGGGGAAGATGCCGGCGAGGTAGAGCGGCGTCACGTGGACGTCGAAGGCGGCGAGCCCGAACGACAGGAACACGGCGCCGAGCGAGAAGTACAGACAGCGTACCGTGAGGTAGACCGTCACCCGGGCGAAGGTCGCCTGGGCGAACACCTGCTGGACGCGATCGGCGCGCGGCAGCCGTCGGGTCAGCCGGTCGCCGCCCCAGTGCAGGATCGCGATCAGCGCCAGTCCCGTGACGAGCGAGCCGATCGACAGTGCCGCCACCCACGGCGGGGTCGGGGCGCTGGAGGCGAGCAGGCCGAGCGTGCCGAGCGCCCCGATCGCGACGCCGTCGAGGATGGCGCGGCAGACCAGCACGCCCGCCCCCGTCCACGGCGACAGCCCGACCGTGCGGTGGGCGTAGTACACCAGGGTGAGGTGGGAGAGGTTGTAGTTCGCGAAGGCGACGAACGACGACGCCCCTTTGACGCGGATCACCTCGAAGGCGGTGAGCTCGGGCGCGACCCAGCGGAACAGCAGCCAGGCGCAGGTGGCGTCGAGCAGGAAGGTGACCAGGACGAAGCCCGCGAGGGCCGGCACGTCGGCCCCGGGGCGCGCGACCCGCAGGGCCTCGACCACGGCTTCGAAGTCGACCCACCAGAGCAACGCGCCCAGGACGGCGAGCGACGTCGCCCACAACAGCCAGCGTGCCCAGCTCCGCGACGCCACCCCTCGATCCCCCCGACGGATCCCTCGGCGGGATCGCCTCTCCCCGGACGGCTACGCCAGCGCCGTCGTGGCATCCAAGATAGCCGAGCGCGGCGTCCGTCGTGCGGACTTCGGGGAGAGCGAGACCCTCAGGGCGTGTCGAGCGCCTTGGCGAGCCGCAGCAGGGCGGCGCCGTAGACCGCCTGGGCAGCCTCGGGCGTGGCGGTGTCGAGCTGCTCGGCGATTCGGCCGTAGCCGAGGCCGCCGACGACCCGCATCTCGAAGGCGTCCTGCTCGCGGCTCGGGAGCTGCTGGAAGGCGTTCGCCAGGCGGTCCTTGTCGGAGTTCCAGACCAGCTCCCGCAGGGCCGTCGCCACGGTCACGAGGCGAGATCCTTCGGAGTCCCGGGAGCGTCCCCGGGACGGGTGGTCGGCGCCAGCACGGGCCCGACGATCGAGCCCTGAGAGGATGCTGACGCTGCCGGTCTTCGCCGCGCTCGCGGCATCGAGGGATGCGTGTCTCATCGCGTGTCCTCCTTGCGACCTCGTGCGTCTGCTGCCCTGTCCAATGCAAGGCCAATGCCACCCTGGATCCGACGCACCGTCCCCGTAGGCTGTCGTCGCGGATCGTCCCGCGTCGCACGGCGCGACGATCCGGGTTGCGCCTTGCAACCGTTCTCGTACGCCGGCGGCCGGCCGCCGGTTCCGGTGTCGGACGTCGACCACGCCGGGCGTCGGACCGGATGGGAGCCGCAAGTGCCCACTGTCGAGCGGGTTGTCGCGGATCATCCGAAAAGTGCGCCATGCCGGCACCGCGGGGCCGGGGGAGCCGGGCTCGGGCGGCGGTGCGGGCGCTCCCCGCCGGCAGTCGCGGCCGCGGGTGGAACCTCTAGCGACGGGCGGGTTGATCCTGGACGCCGGAGGCGGCAGTCGCGCCCGTCGAGGACGGGGAGTCCGTCGTCGTCCAACCGATTCGACGTCTCCGGGCGCCGCTCGTCCGGTGGCTCACCGGAGTCGGAATCGCGAGGGGCGCTCGGGGGGACGGGCAGCGAAGGGGCTCTCCAGGAGAAAACGACGCTGAATTTTCGCCCTGTCTCCTTTCCAGGATTGCCTCGGATATCTGTCTCGGTATACATATAGGTGCGCTCGGAGGTGAAGGGGGCCACCCACGGTGCGAGCGCGTGGCGCGCTCCGGTCCCACCACCACGAGACGAACACCCGAAATCCAGTATCAGGAGGAAGGCATGCAGAATCGGAGGGGGATCCTCTCGCTCGTCGTCGGCGTCGTCGCGCTCGCGACTACCGCGGCCTCGGCGCAGAGCTACTGGTTCAAGAACGTCACCAAGTCCGCGGATCTCGGCATCTACCAGTACCGGAACCGGACGGCCGTCTACAAGCCGCACCCGCCGGGAGCCGCGTTCGTCGATCTGAACAACGACGACCTGCCCGACCTCTACCTGCTCCAGGGCGAGGGGATCGCCAACCAGGTCATGTACAACCAGGGCGACGGGACGTTCGCGCTGCCCGAGTCCCCGATCGGAGTCGAGTCGACGGCCTTCTCGGTGTCGGTCGGAGCGGCCGACTACAACAACGACGGCTACCAGGACCTGTATCTCGGCAACGAGGGTTTCAACAACCTGTTCCGCAACAACGGTGACGGCACGTTCACCGACGTCACCGCCGAGGCAGGCGTCGACGGCGGCGACGGCAACCGGACCTACGGCACCGGCTGGCTCGATTGCAACAACGACGGCTGGCTGGACCTCTACCTCGGCCAGTGGGACGGGCCCGACGATCGCGACCGTCTGCTCCAGTCGAACGGCGACGGCACGTTCACCGACGTCACTCCCGGCTCGGGCATCTTCAACGACGGCCTGGTGCTCGCGCTCGCGATCGCGGACTTCGACAACGACGGCAACGTCGACGTCTACACCGCCAACGACGTCGGAGACGACCATCTGTTCCGCGGCCTCGGCGACTGCCAGTTCGAGGACGTCACCCTGGCGGCCGGAGTCGGCACCCACGCCGGTAACGCCATGGGCGCTGCCGTCGGTGACTACGACAACGACGGCCTGCTCGACATCTACCTGTCGGACACGATGTCCAACACCTTCGACGAGTTCGACGGCCTGCCGCTCTACCACAACGACGGCAACATGACCTTCACCAACGTCTCCGAGAGCGCCGGCACGGTCGGCCTGTTCGGCTGGGGTACGGTGTTCGGGGACTTCAACAACGACGGCTGGCAGGACATCTACCTGTCGGCTCACGCGGCCGACTTCCCGGTGCCGGACGGACTGTTCGTCAACGACGCCGACGGCACCTTCCGCGACCTCGGCACCCAGACCGGCCGCAGCAACGACGGCAACGCCCGCGGCGTCGCCATGGCCGATCTGCACCGCGACGGTAAGCTCGATCTGTTCGTCGCCAACTCGATGGTGACGATCGACGACGGCGAGCTCGATGCCCGTCGGTCCGCCCTCTACTACAACACCGCCCCGGATCTCTCGTGGCTCGTGCTGGAGCTCGAGGGCACCACCAGCAACCGGGACGCGATCGGCGCGCGCATCGATCTGCGCATCAACTCCCAGTTCGAGCTGCACCGCCAGATCGTCGGCGCCCAGAGCTTCTGCTCGTCGAGCGAGAAGCTGGTCCACTTCGGACTGGGCGGCGCGAGCGAGGCCAAGGCGATCGACGTCCACTGGCCGAGCGGTGAGCTGACCGAGCTGCGCGACGTGCCGGCCGAACAGTACGTCACCGTGGTCGAGGGCGCTCCGATCGTGCTGATGGACGCGCCGCGTCCGACCACGGTCGCCGCGCTGTCGGAGGTGCCGGTGCGGGTGCTGCCGTTGGCCGGTGCCGGCAACGCCACTCTGCAGGTGAGCGTGCTGCGCGGCGCCGAGGAGATCGCCCGCGGCGTGGCCACTCCGCTGAGCTGGGGCGACAGCGCCGAGCAGCATGCTACGCTCCAGGCTCCGCAGGTCACCGAGGCGGGTACCTACCGCGTCGTCGCCGAGATGCTCGACGGCGGACGCCGTCTGGGCCGCTCGGAGTGGCGGGTGACCGTCGACCCCGCCCCCTAGTCCGCTCCGGTCGACCCCGGTCCCTCCGGGGTCGACCGACGAGGTCGCTTCCGTGCAGACGTCTACCCACGCCGCCGGAAGCGGCCGGCTCCCCTGGAGCCTGACGCTCGCCGCTGCGACCCTGTTCGCGTCCGCACTCGCCCTGCTCCTCCCCGCCACCCCGTCGACTCTCGGCACCGGAGCATTGCTCGACGGCCCGGACCCCGGCACGACGAGGCGACTCGACGTCGGTCCGTTTCGGGTCGAGCTCGCGACCGACTCCGCCCGTCGCTCCAGCCTGTCGATCCTCGACCGACGCGATCGGGACCGAACGCTCTGGCGCAGCGTCCCGGGGGATGCCTTCGTCGGCTGTGCCCGTGCCGATGCACACTTCCGCGAAGTGCGCGGCAGCTTCTTCCTGAGTGAGGACGTCCACGCCCGGTGCCTCGACCAGACCGTCGGGTCGTTCGGGCGCGACGGCACGGCCGCGGTGCTCAGCGGGCAGCTCCGCTGCGACGGACCCGACGCGGTCGACTATCGGCTGCGACTCGCCGCCATCGACGATCGCCAGCTGCGGATCGAGGTGGAGGTCGACGACGTTGCCTGCGACCGTATCTACCTCACCGCGGGCAGCGCGGCGGACGAGCGGGTCTTCGGGCTCGGGGCCCAGTTCTCCCACTTCGATCTGAAGGGACACCGGGTCCCGGTGCTGGTGGGCGAGCAGGGCATCGGGCGCGGTCGGCAGCCGCTGACCTTCCTGGTCGATCTGGTGGCCGACTCGGGAGGGAACGCCTACACCAGCTACGCCCCCGTCCCGAGCTACCTGACGAGCGCCGTCCGGTCGTTCTCGCTCGAGGGCAGCGAGTACTCGGTGTTCGACCTGAGGGCCGACGACCGGATCGTGATCGAGCTGCACGCGAGCCGTCTCATCGGGCGGATTGGGGCGGGCAGCTCGCCCCTCGAGCAGATCGAGATCCACACCCGCCACGCCGGTCGCATGCGACCGCTGCCCGAGTGGATCCTGTCGGGCGCGATCGTCGGGCTGCAGGGCGGCACGGAGCGCGTGCGTCGGCTCCACCGTGAGCTCCGCGCCGCGGGAGCGCCGATCGCGGGCTACTGGCTGCAGGACTGGGTGGGGCAGCGTCGTACCGACTTCGGCGACCAGCTCTGGTGGAGCTGGCAGCTCGACCGCGAGCGTTATCCCGAATGGGAGTCGCTGGTCGCCGAGCTTGCCGCCGACGGCGCGCGCGTGCTGCTCTACGCCAGCCCCTACCTGGTGGACGTCGCGGAGCGCGGGAGCGGCTACCGGAACCTCCATGCCGAGGCGCTCGAGCAGGGATTTCTGGTTCGCGACGCCGACGGAGAGCCGTATCGTATCCTCAACACGACGTTCGAGGCCGGGCTCGTCGACCTCACCCATCCGGGAGCGCGCGACTGGTTCGTCGAGGTGGTGCGCGAGGAGATGCTCGCGATCGGAGCATCGGGCTGGATGGCGGACTACGGCGAGGCGCTTCCGTTCGACGCGGTGCTGCACGCCGGCGATCCCGCCGTCGAGCACAACCGCTACCCGGAGCGCTGGGTGGAGCTCAACCGCGAGGCGATCGCCTCGGCCGAGCACGCCGACGACGTGGTGTTCTTCGCGCGATCCGGCTACACGCGCAGCCCGGGCTCGGCGACGCTGTTCTGGCTCGGCGACCAGATGGTCACCTGGGACGCCGACGACGGCATCAAGACCGTCGTCACCGGGCTGCTGTCGGCGGGGCTGTCCGGTTTCGCGTTCAACCACGCCGACCTCGGCGGCTACACCACCATCGACCAGCCGTTCGCTCGTTACCGTCGCGGACGCGAGCTGTTCTGGCGCTGGGCGGAGCTGTCGGCCCTGACGACGATCTACCGGAGCCACGAGGGGAACCTCCCCGCCTCGAACCACCAGATCGACTCCGACCCGGAGACGCTGCGCCACTACGCGCGGATGGCCCGCCTCTACCGGGCGTGGCAGTTCCACCGGCGGGCCCTGGTCGACGAGGCGGCGCGGACCGGCCGACCGGTGCTGCGCCACCCCTTCCTGCACCACCCCGACGACCCGGCGACCTGGGACCTGAGCTACCAGCAGTACCTGCTCGGGCCCGACTGGATGGTGGCGCCGGCGCTCGACCCAGGGGTCGACGAGGTCGAGCTCTACCTGCCCGCCGGCCGCTGGGTCCACGTCTGGTCGGGAGAGTCGTACGGCGAGCCGGGGCGCGGT
>JAAAKM020000228.1:0-28976 GCA_010016025.2 Alatinidae sp. Z8VKAUB7J3 | reverse complement strand
ATACACAAAAACTAATATATATATATATAGACATATATATATATATATATATATATATATATATATATATAGACATATATATATGTATATTGATATATTTTAATATATATAACAATATATATAACAATATATTTTAATGTATAATCTATAACTATCAAATGCACCACAAGTTCATTAAAACCTGATTCTGTAAATAAATTCGTATGCACTGTTATGACATGTTTCGACCCAAGAATACGTGGAAAAGTCCACAGTGTCAACCCACTTGCAAAGTCTAGGAGATAGCGGTGCATAATGGCGGCGCTGACGAGGCCAGGTACCCAAGGGGCTGACACTGTAATAATATTTAATAGGAGGCTAAAGGTACCTTTTGCTATGCTATGATATTTCGACCGAAAATAAGAGGAAATGAACATGAAAATGGTTTTGAAAGCATAATATCCGTGACATACATTGCTAGTCTGTTGCAGTTTCTGTAAATACTAACGGACAAGCTCTGTCAGTGAATTATAAGTGACACGGGGTCTCATATCAACAAGAGTGTTGCTCAAATTTCATGATGTTATCAGGCCATCTATCCAAAGCATCACAATGTGTGCACCCTCTTATAATTTTTATTCCACCTACACCGTAAGAGGTTACATCAACTGTCACGGCACCGATGCCTTGCGTTCAGATGGAACTACGATATTTATGCTAACATGCAAACTGGATAGTCCAAGTTTCTTGAAAATGTCTCTAAGCTGATCCCTGATAATCCGGAGTCGGAAACTGATCTGAATGACGTCAAACAGAAACATCATTGCTCAAATACATTGCCTTTTGCGATTCTACCACTGGTGTTATGTGTTGCCTTTATTGATTCCGAAAATGTTGATTCAGGAAATGCCTTAGTTGAGATTTACTATATGTAGTAACGTATGATTCCATTCCAATTTCGTGTTCTAGGAAGAAACAATTTCTCTGGTCTTTGGTGGAGACGTGAGCTTTTCAGGTTCAGTAAAATACTTTGCTCAGAATGGTAGGGGATGTGACTACAAAAAGCCATTTGAAAAGATTCGAAAATATTTTACTACTGCAGACTTCAGCATACTTAATTTAGAAGCTCCCTTTGTTAAGAGTACAAACATACGGCACTCGATATTTTATGGCAAGGCAATTGTGCATGGTGCAGAGCCCAGAGCGGTTGAAGGCTTAAAGTAAGTTCTCTTTGACGATAGAACTGAGTATAAACAGTGTTGTAGTAGCTGATGCTTGCTAGACAGCGAAGTAGATATTAGTTTATTTTAAGATGTGGTTAGTTGTTTGCAGTTTTGTAAGTAGCTTTTAATTGTAGGAAGGGAGTCATTGCTGTGAAGTGGCAGCTTAATCATTACAATTTTGAGAAATCCGTAATTTGCAAGTTTTTCAGACGACGTATTGTCGTCTACACCCTTCTTGGCTATAGGCCCTGCATATTTGGAGACCTGTCTATTTCTGTATTATTGATAAAATTACTTTTTCATGTACAAATGGAGCCAAGGATAATGGACGGGATCCAAAATAGAACAAATTACATATTTATAAATTTTGTAGCCATACTGTTTTGCATAGAGTACGTATCACTAACTAGAAATGGCGAGATGTAGACATAATATGGGACATGGGGTGTACGATACCCATACGTATTGAAGGGGTTTGATCTTTGAAAGTTGTATTCATATATAGACAAAAGCATTCAACTTCGTCTAAGATCCTGAAGATAAGTACAGGCAACATGGGCACTAAATATGAGGAACTTGCTTACAAACTTTGATGGCAAATGCTGCTATCAAAACATTTTCTAGCGCCAAGGTCAGCGGATAAATGGAAGTGGTGTCAATAGTTATGTTGCCTAAAGTGTTGTCCGTATTGTCCTATATGTACTTTACGCATAGTGTTAAACAGTATGAAGTATGAACGATAAAACTGGCGAATAAGCCATCGTATAATATGTCCAGCTAGGGTGAAGTGCGAGCTTCTTACTTACTTACTTACTTACTTACTTACTTACTTACTTACTTACTTACTTACTTACTTACTTGGTCGCCTTCAGGCGAGCGACCATATAATTTTTCGAAACTGCCCTGTTGACCATCAATGTTCTCAGTTACTCTGACGTGACTCCACCAGCATCTTCTCTCAGTACATCAACATAAATTAATCGTGGCCTTCCTCAGGTCCGGTGACCGTGGGTTGGTTGCCACAGTATAAGTTTCTGGGCGCTCATCTCTGGCTGACGGTGACAGTGACCAGCGAGCTTCAATTTGGAAAAAGAGGAAAGCATTTACCAGTAAAGGCGATTGAAAGGAAGTAGATTGTAAGATGTTGGCACTGACGTTATTGTGATGCAAAGATCCATTTATACCTCCATTTGCAACAGTCCTATAAAAATATTTTTGTGATAAATGTGTTATAAAATACCCTCGTCGATAGGCAGGTGTGACTGTTACAGGGTGACTGTCAACCATCACATTCTGTCAACTTCAAATTCTCCTCTTTGCAGGATATTGTTAAGGTTAGAAAGGAATGGCATTCCTCCTAGTAAAAAGTGTTATCCTAACTATTATTATTAATAACTTTTTTGCTTGTGTTGTTTTGCTTAAACCTAGCATGACCTTATATTGACCCCTTACGTCAGTACCATAGTGACTTGCTTAGCCTATGAAAATGGCAACTTATGCGACGTTGTACTCGCAAAGGCTATCCGGGTGTATATGCTCTTTTAAGATTGCTTTTGTTCTACATTGTAATGAAGGTCGCGCTTATTCGAGTCTTTGAGATGAGCAGAAGTGAAAAGAAATTGATGAAAGACAAAGAAATGGAAGAGGCAGACTCAGTTTGTGGGGAATGCAAATGTAATTTGGGGCTAAAAGGGTACTCCCCATCTGTCATTTACAATTACGACTTTCTCTTCATCGCAAGTTAACGAAATAGAATTGATGTCTTTTTCCGCAAGAGCCAGGATTTAACTGTAGGTAATACTATCCTTTGTCTGAATTAGATATCTTGGCGTCAAGGCTGTCCAACTAGCAAACAACCATTTCATTGACTATGGGGAAAGATCAGCTAATACAACAATTCAAACTTTACGAAAAGCCAAGATACCATACATTGGTGTAACTTATGGGAAAAAGACATTTTCAAGACAGGTAGGTACTGCTGCATACGATATTTAAGGGTTAAGCAGAAACACTTTTGAAATTGGAAAGATGGTGTATTCTAATTACGAGTCCCAAGAAGCACGTTAACATTTCTGTGGATAGATACAATTAAAACTTTGTTTGCGTTACAGAATGTTAACACTACAAAAATAGGTGAAAGCACCATTGTACCGAAAGCATTTTTTGTCTGACAATTCTCAAAGCATAAAACGTCAAACTCTTCGAAATTAAAAGAACGGAACATTATACTCGATTTTTTGGTTCAAAGAGCAATTAGAATTTGGACCGATGATAGGTTTCATTTATGGTAGAATTTATCATGTCTCTACCTTTGAAAAAATGCACAAGACTAAAAAAGTCAAAGACAGAGAGTCAAGACATAATAAGCCGTACAATCTGTGGCAATGACTGAGTCGAAAAGTGTTAAAATATTCACAACTGAAAATTTTTATCCTTTAGACGTTCGCTAGAGCTATGTTGATCAACTGAAAAGAACCAACTAGAGTATTTATATATTCTTTTTGTCTTCAAAGCAAAGGTTTGAAGAAAAGCAAAGAGCAATGCAAAGAGCAGCCAAATGAAACGCCAACGGAGCTCAGCCATAGGACAGTAGGCTTGAAATCCCAGACTGTGGGGAAACTTACCCGGGGTTATTCTTCTTGTCTAACCTTTTCGGTTAATCAACATAGGTAGTCTAGCAAACGCTGAATAGTCCAAATCATAGAACGCAGGCGGACGGAGTTTCTTTGAATTGGTTATTTGAAATTTTATTTGAAAAATTACAGCTGGTACGATGGTCCATTCTTCCCATTTTGATAAATTTGTTAAGTTTTATGCTCTGAGGAGTGCCAGAGGAAAAGGGCATTTCGGCACAATAATGATTTTGCTATATCGTGCAGTGATAAATGTATTTTTGGATAGTAATGACACTGATGACGATGATGATGATGAACATATATACGCAACTACTACTACTACTACTACTACTACTACTACTACTGCTACCAGTACTACTACTACTACTGCTACTACTATTACTACCTCTACTACTACTATTACCACTACTACTATTACTTCCACTACTACTACTACTACTACTACTACTACTACTACTACAACTACTACTACTTCTACTTCTACTTCTACTACTACTACTACTACTACTACTACTACTACTACTACTACTACTACTACTACTACTACTACTACTATTTATACAGTAGCATTAACAGGTAACGTTTTGGTCGAATGCATTCCATTGATATTTCGCCAGCCATTGGATCTGCAGAGACAAACCGAAACGTTCCTGAATCCAAACGCGTTTTGTGGAAGTAGAAATGTTGTGTTTCCCTTTGAAACTGCAATGTTTACACCAAAGCTGTAATCTACTCCTTACATCATAGTTCTAGTAGGCCTATGATAACCTCGACAGCTTCTGGCTGCACGCTGTTCAAATGCATTTGTAAAAGGAACTACAGAGTTCTATTTATCATCTAGAACCAGCCCAGAAAAATATTATGTTAAACAGTAGAAAAACCGGGGTAGAATGTGGCATTACGTTTATCAGTGTTATCAGTCAAGAAACCATATCTCAAGAAAGTTTAGCCTAATGTTTTTGTTTGTGATCACTAATTACGACATGGCATCATTTTGGCCCTGCGTTCACTTCCAGCTGTTCTTATAAATGGGGTAAAAAGTTACTAACTCCCCGATCAACGAAGTCCCTTCATGCATTTATAACGCGACTCAAAAATTATGTGCACAGTTGCGTTTGAATTTGGTCATGAGAGGCTCTGCAGAAACAGAAAATATGTTACCGCCTAGACTCAAACCCAAGAGCAAGTATTTGTCGCCTGGTCACAACTGACTCAATTTCTCTAGTCGCCACATTAGCCATCAACCATCCACCGGTGTACATAGATAATCATCCATTCAATTTTGAGACAAGCCACTCTGCGCCGTGTGACTTCATCCTAGGACAAATTCAATCATTCACATTAGTCTGTACGAAGCAAATGAAAACTGGAAAAGTACCAGTGGGAACTACTCATACGTTAGGTCATATACGCATATGTCTGGTGTGTGCTTGATTTACTAGTCAATGAAAAGATTGTAGATGTAGCAAAGATGTGCCTTATGGTATTGCAGACTTCCTTACCACTAAAGAGACAAAAATTTTATAGGTACGTATTCGTATGGTGCAAACAGGCATTTGGTAACTGCCTCCGACCTTTCTTCTCCTTTTTTAGCACTTGGGTGAACCTCCAGAACCAATGAATAGCAACTTGGTGTTTGCTCGAGGAAAGAGATGGAAATTTATCCGTGGAAAGCTAACCTCGTCGTTTACATCCAATAAAGTTAAACTTATGGCAGATTTAATGAATCAAATATGTGATACATTTATAACAAAATGCCGCAAATCGGCCGCGAGAAGGGAACCGGTAGACATGGTAAAGTGAGTATTTGGTATTTTGTGCTATTTGCGTATCTTACCTTTTCTTGCCTGTATAAGGTAGAGTGAGTGCGCATCGGAATGGGATAAGCTTGTGTGGTCTCGAACCTACAACCTTAAAAAGTGCGTATTGCATTGTATAATACATGACTTTGTATATCATTATTAACAAAGTATGGTAATTTTGCACTAAATCAGTGCAGAATGGTTTTTGCAAATGATGTGTTCAGTGGTAATCAGTTAGGCAACCGTTTCGGAATTGATCACGGATACATTGTTTAAATCATTTGATTAATCACGGTGGAACCCGTCTGAGGTGGAGGCATAGACTTCTTCACAGGTGCACTGCTTGATTAATGAAAACAATAAACCATGCAAATACGAGGCCTGTGTTCCGCAACCTGGGATCCATAGACGCCTCAGAGGTACGCAAACAATATTCGGAGGGCCCCTAATTTATTAAGGATCTCAGCAGATAAGTTATAATTTCCTCCCATTTACATAACCATTTTCAAAGTAGAAGCAGCAATAGCAATGGATGTGCCATTTCAATCGTGGTGGAACCGTTAAAAATACATGTTCACTTTTCATAGCGATCCATAGCGCCAAGGGGTTCGCAAGTATAATTTCTTACATTTGTTGCATAGCAGGGCCCGGCAGGAGATGAAAGGTTGCGGGCAACTGAGCCATGTCACCTGGAGACCGCAGCTTTAATCAATTTTCATTTTACTTTCATTGTTTTCAAACTGGAACATAACCAGAATCAATGCTAGCTCTCCGACGTTGCCACGGTTATTTCTAATGAATACAGTTGTTAGTGGAACACACAGGAACGAGGCTATACAGAATGATCAAGTATGAGGGAAGTTGAATAAAATCAAGGTTTTCAACTAAGATTCACTTGTTGATTTTACCCGCTACTTTAATTCATAGGCTACGTCTTAGACGATTCCGTACCTAGTAGGGAAAATATTTATCTCGTGTAAATTGAAGCCCATGATCCTAGCACTGGCGTATTCTCAAGCCTATACCGCAGCTTTTCAAAGTGTCATTTAAAATTGTTCATAGTCGCCAAAATACTGTCTTGGAAGTTCTCTATGCATTGTAGGGATAAAGTTTAATAAGCAAGGTTGACAAAGCTTTATTTAGGCTTATAGTGTTTTTAAAGGGTTAGGGGGCTTTATTAACATTAAAAGTACTTGATTTACTGAACATTTCCAGCGAATCTATGATAGTATCGCAGACTGTATTCGTAGGAAATGTTCAGAGGGAGTTGAGAAGCACGTAATGTTGACCAGCCTTCACAATCTTCCATTATAGGTATAATCAAGGATTCACGATGGAAGTGATTTTAGCAGCTGCGTTTGGAATTAAGGCAAGAAGTCAGACAGACCCAAAAGATCCCTTAACTGCAATGGCCAAACGCGCACTTCGAAACCCATCTTGGATAGGATTGTTGTCGCTTATACCAGGAGGGGGGCGTTTGATCAAACATCTTCCATATGGTTTTACATACTTAACAGAACCATTGATGCAAGTGACAAAGGATATTATAAAAGAACGAAGAAAGGAGGAACGTCATGATAGAAAGGTATTTATATATCTAAAAGAGGGGGACGTGTGAAGATCTAGACTTTTTTCGCGAGGGCGATTGTTTCGAAAGCTTTCTACGGTATTTTCACTTTGGTAAAATACCTGTATCTGAGTCCATTAACTATCAACGGTAAACGTAAATTATCATTAACGTTTTAGGGAATTCATTAAAACTGTATTTTTGCGATGCGATTACTTATGACGTGAGGAAGATGTTTTCAGGAACTTTGTAGGGTCGCTCTTTGGGTACAAAATATTTGCACCTCCACCTATGACCAATGAATGCAAGAGTCCTATATCCAGGTGAGCAATGGTGTATATACTTGTGGATTTCTTAAGGGTTTTCTGCAGAAGAGTTGATGATAACGCAAATAAACTTGCAAAAAACTATCGTTTACCTCATTTTACACTGAGATGGAAACAGACCAGGGAATGAAATTTGACCTGACAAATTTTCAGATTTGAATACTCCGCAAAGATACCACTCCTAAAGTGACGTGTAACAAGTGTCAAAGAAAATCACAGTGCAGTGTCAAAAAGTCATTTGCTACGAAAAGCAATTCAAAAGTAGATTGACAATTTGCAAGAAATGGTGTGTTTATGGCATTTTGAAATGTGTGTTTCTCTACGAGATAGTCAGTACTCTATCAACAGAAAGTTAGAAAACGCTGAAAGCTAAAAGTAAAACCATTGTCCAACGTTATATCAAAAAATAGGGCGGAGAAAGAAAATCAATGAAAGAAATTGGGAATTTGAATATTTAGTTAAGTAATTTTGAGTGTTCATTTTGATAAACTTCTTGCCAGCCACTGTTCAAAACTACCGTCTGGATTAAAATTAAGAAATTTTTCACACAGAGAATTTATAGAAAAGCGGAGGACTGAAACATGAAACAGAGCGGTGCTATATTCAAATTTTGTACCAACTTTTTAAACTGAAAATTGAAAGAGAAAAGACAAGCAAAAACTGGCTTCTCTCAAACTAACACGAAATGAAGATTTTGAAGGGTCATCGCACAATTTTCCAACTATTACTTCTTAACCGTAATCTACTATCGATCTTTGATGCCATGGATGAATCACAATTTGTTGAAATAAAACATCCCCCATTTTATATTTGTTTCTCTTGTGGCTTTATCTGTATTTCACAGACCGGTCTGTACTTTAAATCGAAAGAAATTTCTTGGTTTAGACATAGTGAAGTCAACTTTGATTTGCAAACAACCTCTTCTATAGTATCTCATTATCTGCTGATTATGAAGTAGATGCAATTTCAGCTAGATTAAGGGGTTTTTTTAATCAAAAAGACTAATTCAGTATGTATCATGAAAATTCCTAATTGTGACTCTTGAACCATACCAAAGGTAGCGCGGTTGGAATAGGTCATTGCCATTCGATTGACTCTTTATAGTTTTAGTTATTGTTTACAGGAACCAATCAGTGTTGCAGAAAGCCATGTGATTTAGTTTTACAGTTTTCATGTCAAAGATTCTTAATATTTTTACCCAGCCAAGATTTCTCTTCATTTGTGTGATCATAATTCTTTCACTACATCTTTATATGCTTCTCGTTTTTATAGATTGATCATTTCTACTGATATCTGAGATATCATTGGCAGTAGGTTGAGGAAATATTTATTCAATGCATAGAAGGTTTTCTTCGTTGACTGTTCTCTTACTGATACGGAGCGGTAGCTTTCTACTTGCTAGTGTATTTGTGCCTGCCCCGGCGAAGAAATAAGTGATGTCAAGATGAGGAGGGTGGGATGGGGCTCTACAGTCATTCATCAAAAGTCACTACAAAGTGTAACGAAAATACCCTTTTTGTCTCTTAGAAAATCAAAACTATAAATGTGTCCGAGGTCGGACACATACTTATAACATTAACCAGGGTCACGAAAGAGTTAACAAATGAGTAATCAGATGTCCGTAAAAAGCGTCCATGTATTCTAATTCCAAGCTTCATGGCTCAAAATAAGTAGAGAAGAGGGCAACTCGCCACAAATTTGGGAAAACATTAGTTTGTCCTTTACAAGAACTAAAGTATACCCTTTCTGATACAGAAGGAACCCCTATTTAATAATTCGCAATATACCGCCCTATTAATTTTGACATGCATCGTTGCACTGAATGCATCGCAGCACTGAAGCATGGAGATCTAAATATTTTCACTGACACTAATTAGATGTCCATGAATAAGGACATCTGTTACCTTCAATGGATGTGTAGCTCAAAGACCTTCGCCACACTTAGTAAACCTTGTAAAGAACTTCATGATACATTTGACTGCCGCCGTTTTGATTCGATGCAAGACTGTACAATACATTTGTTACACCTTTTTATGTATGCATTTACTTCATAATGCACAGTGCACTGCTTGCTTCGTAGAGATAACCATGACTTTCATGATGTACGCTAGTGCATAATATATCCATTGCACCAAACAACTTTGGCTAACTGGAATAGGGTCTCTGCGAACTTTTAAATTATCAGAGATAGATCATCATGGAAGCAGTAACAGGATGATAAGCTGCCGGTGCTTAAAACAATGAAGGAGGTGCCCTCAATGATGATGATAAGGATAATTATTATGATGGTAATGATTACTGTGATAATGATGATGATGATGATGATGATGATGATGATGATACTGATACTAATACTGATACTGATACTGATACTGATACTGATACTGATACTGATACTGATACTGATACTGATGGCGAAGGTGACACTGCAGGTGTTGATGATAAATGGTAGTGATGGTGATTATTGTGATGATGATTATTGTGATGATGATGATGATGATTATACTAAAGATGATAATCATAATGATTATGATGATGATGATCATAATGATTATGATCATGACGATATTCATGATAATGATGACGATGATAACGATGATGATGATAATGATGATACAGATTATGATGATAAAGATTATTATGATGATGATAATGATGGTGATGATGATGATGATAGTGATGATAATGATTATGATAATGGTGATAATGATGATGATAATTATGATGATGATGGTGATGATGATGAGGAGGAGAAGGAGAAGGAAGAGGAGGATGGTGATGATGAGAGGTATGTGATAGAAAAGAAGGATGATGCTTACAAAAATAGCAGGCTATTTTTAGGAGAACAGAAGAACTCGATAGATATTATACTTTGCTGATCATGACCATATCGTGTAGAGCTTGACTGACATTTTGTCTTTGCAGGATATTTAGTCAGACGAGAATGTACCAATGATTGCAAAGTGAAAGGCATTCCTTTCCAACGTGGCTTTACAGTCCTCATACCTATATACTCAATTCATCGAAGTAACCTTTTCTGGAAAGATCCAGAAAAGTTTGTTCCGGAACGATTCAGGTGTGTTAAGATCTTTTTATTCGAAGATGAAGACTCTTTAATCAGCTCCGTATTTAAGTGATTGTGTAGTGAAGGGAGCTATGAAGTATATTGGCCTCTGCGGGTCTGTTATTTGACAGGTATGGAGTTTTCTGTGCCGTACTCTCGCAATCGTCTATAAAAAGTCCTTTTCTTTAGTCAGAACAAAGCTCACATTTATAGAGGGAAGCGAGCGCTGAGGAGCCCCTGGGGAACCCCATCCATCCACCACTGCTAGGAAGTTCCTTTAAGACTTCTGGTAAGTGGTAACAGATTTTTCTACAAAGTAAAGATACGATCATCAAATGTGCACAGTGCCCCTATAAATGTATAGAAAAATAGATTCTAGCGAGATTCAAACTATAACCTTCACATTAAAGACGTGAAATCTACCAACTAAGCTTCGTTGACCTCCGATGTTAACGTACTCTGTTTCTCTAGTCACCCTACCAGTTCCCAACTTTCCCACAGGAGGTATCAAATTTGTGATCCAGTCATGTTTGGAGACCAGAATCTTTGCGCCACTTGACATAACCATAAAATGACTGCCGTGCTTGCCATCGATCTGTCCAAACCCCATTGAAAGTTGCTAAGCATTGTCAAGACCAGAGGATTTCGAATCAGACTTGGAAAAATATACTGAATTATAGAAAACCTTTTCTAATTTTCTATCAATTTGTCGGATTTTGTGATTCAGTGATTCTGTGTCTTTCAGGACCGTGTCATTTTCAATTGTCTCTTCTCAATGATTTGTACATAATAATTCATATTGTATGGTAGCGGATATTACTTAGCACTGGCTTTCCGTGGTTCTCGTGCAGGAAAGAAGAGAAAGCAAATAGAGACCCGTTCACGTACTTACCATTTGGCCATGGCCCTCGCAACTGCATTGGAATGCGATTTGCACAGATGGAAATGAAGATTTTACTCGTAAGGATTGTCAGAGAATTTCGACTTGAGGTGTGCAGCGACACGAAAATGCCACCTAGGACGGCCCCGGGAGGGCATCTGACCTTAAAAGATCCAGTGAAAGTAAAAGTAGTGTCAAGGAAAACAACTGACGAAAGAACATAAGAGCGGTAAAAGACTTACAGTAGACAAGGTAAACTTCAATTCCAAGAATTCGAAGAGACAAAAGTAGCGACAAGTGAATGTAGACGTAGTAAAACTCAGATGTAACATATTTCTTTGGACTAGAAAATGTTTCCAATTACAAGATATAGTCTATTATCATGACAGGCGAGGTCTAACAATAACTGCTTTCATTGGGGCCCCGTTGTTTTGTATAGGAATCCATACAAGAAACGACAAGTGAAAAAGCGCAAGTTCGTCTCTTTTAAGTTGTAAAATTTAATGAGTTAAAGCCATATTTTAGAATAGCAAAGAATTAAATACAAACACAGAAAGTTATTAAACCGTTTACGTTTGTAATTGCACGGTTGAAAGCTGTAGACTATTATCATCATTATTATTAAACAAATTTGATTAAATCAAAGTACTACAAACAATGCAAATACAAGGATCTTAAAAAGGACATCATTGATCAAAGTTTAGATTTAGATTTAATAACTCTTGAAATCTCAACTTTGGAATTTTTACTAAGGATTCATGCGGTTTGATAAAATTTGTTGAAAATTTAGAAATAGATGTAAATAGGCTGATGATGAAGTGCTCGGAAGTATTGCAATCCAATAAATGAGACTGAATTGTTTTTGATTTTCGGATTTGGAGTTGAAAAGATATCCCATGTACCTTATAATTGATCCGATATGAGCATCCTTTTGTGCTAAGAAATACGAAACGAATGATCGAGGCTCCAATATTATTTGGACAAATCTGATTATCAGAATGTAACGTTATATTCGAATTTTACGGCAGTAAAACGTGTTGGTGTTCATGTGATATGATCTGATACATTTGATGCCTTTTCGCAAGATTTTGGAAGAGGCGCTCGTTATAGTGGAAACCTGTAATGGAGAAAAGAGATGCATGCATCAGTTAAGTGATAGATGTGTTCACTACAGATTGCAGATATAAACAATGCCAATACCACAAGCTAGTGAAAAAGATAAAGATATTTGGAGTATTAGCGTTGGAAAGATACGTGATAGGAATGGAGAACATGATGCCTAGGGAAGATAGTAATGAAGATTGATTGCGACCGTACCTACTCAAAGTAGCAGTTTACTTCTGTTTCATTATTGTACAGATGTACACCATGACCCCACTACAACGCAAAGAGCATAGGAAGATATCTAGGCATTGATATGATATCGATAAGGGGAAAGAAACTAACATTAACAGCAATCCTTTAAAGAAAGCAAAAAGCAACAAAAATAAAAGCAACCAAAACTGATAGTGAGATATAGATAGCTGCCGGGATTGCGATCCAATAAATGAGACTGAATTGTTTTTGATTTTCGGCTTTGGAGTTAAAAAGATATCCAATGTACCTTATAATTGATTCGATATGAGCATCCTTTTGTGCTAGGAAATACGAAAAGAACGATCGAGGCCCCAACATTATTTTGAACAGATCTGATTATCAGACTGTAACGTTATATTCGAATTTTACGGCAGTATGTTGGAAGACACTAAAGACAAAAAATTTCACCACCAGGACACGGAACCGGGTCAATGCCACTGCGGCGTAAGCTTTACTAAGTGAAGAAGGTGATCTAAGTTAGTAACACATTCTATTTCTCCAGTCGAAACATTAGCTCTCAATCATATAACGATGGATATCGACATCCAACTCAACACAATTGGAGACTAACTTCAATGCTTCACGTTTCCCGACCAAGAAAGGACTACTGTTCCGCCTGTCATGCTTTCCAAAGCGCAATGTAAGTTGCAAAAGTATCATTGAGAAGCGTTGATTTGAAGTATGAGTTTGAGGGGACTCTAGAGACCTAGGAAGTATGACAGAACAGGGACTCTTACCCGCGATTCACGCTGTTGCGGCTGAGCTACACCCCCCCCCCCGCCTTATTTCGACATACTCTGTTTCTCTCGTCGTCATGTTAGCACCCAATTTTTCACCTGTGGACCAACAGATCCAGTTACTCTTCTTTGAAAAATGTACAGCTTTCATTAGAGAAGTACCTACAAACGTGGACAAAAGTGATGTAAACTTTTACTAAATCTCGATAAAAATGACAGGAATCATGGTAGGCACCTAGTAAAGGAAAGGGGCTCCCATTTGTGGTATTACACGCTATTTGCCCCTTATCTCCTATCAACAGGGAGGTGTGAGATGTAAGTAACCGAAATGAAGATTTTCAAAATCCGTCGTCAGTTGGAAGGGGGTGGGGCCATTTTACATTAATTTATGTCCAAAATTGTAGTCACAGTCATTCCATTCTTGTTGTTACCCTAAAACATACGTACGACTAGCTTTCTTACGGAATGGGTATGTGATGTGATGGATTTGCGTCTCACCATGAATAAGTATAATTTACAAGTATACAGTGACAAATGCCATCGACGATTTGTTTTACGTGACCCCTTCTCCAAACTCTCGTCCGAAAGCTGGCTATGCTTAGATAGATTTCTAAAGAGAAGCTTTTTCATCTTTGTAAAGGTAATGTGCAAGAACAAGAGTAGGTAGAAGTCAGAGAGATGACATCCAAGGGTAACGAAATTTGGAGGCGTAGCCAATCAGCGTAAAGCTTTATTGTTTAGTCAGTGGGTATTGTTTAAGAGGAAGAGGAGATGATCTTTGCTGTGGATAAAGGTGTGGTGCTACACCTGATGAGGATGAGGTAAGAGCTGGGGGGGACGGGGGTAGTACACGGCTGGAGTTAGTGGGATTTGATGGGTCTGTTCCCTGGTAATCGCCCTGAAGCAGAGAAGTGTGATGATCTTGATATGAGTGGGCTTTCCCTCCCCCTACACTCTTTCACCACCACGTTACCCTTTACACTGGCCACCTATGCTCTCAACCCCTCCAAGAAGCAGAGATCTGAGATGCCTAACGCTCGTTGGCTAGCATCACCAACCCCACCCCACCATCTCCCATTCTCTAAACTTCATTTGTTTCAACAGTGATAAGTGCGTCCAAGCGCTTTCTGGCTCCCCAACACCTTAAACTTTCACAAAGTCTGTGCAAGCGCTTTCTCGCTCCCTGCCACCTACAAAGTGTGTGCCATTGCTTTCTAGATGATCGTAGCGGTTCTGAAAAGATGGTGGAGGCAGTAAACGCCATTATATATATACTGTTTTCATCAACTATTTCAATAACTCTTTTCACAAACTGTTTTCACTACTGATATACTTATATTTGGTGATGTCCAACAGTTTATACCATCATGTAATAAATATCTCTTATCATCATATGATGATAACGAAGCCTTGTCTTGTTTTAACGTTTTGAGTTCGTATTCATGTGATATGATCTGATACATTTGATGCCTTTTCGCAGGATTTTGGAAGAGGCGCTCGTTATAGTGGAAACCTGTAATGAAGAAAAGAGATGCATGCATCAGTTAAGTGATAGATGTGTTCACTACAGATTGCAGATATAAACAATGCCAAGACCACAAGCTAGTGAAAAAGATAAAGATATTTTGAGTATTGGCGTTGGAAAGATGCACTATAGGGATTGAGAAAATGATGCCTAGGGAAGATAGTAATGAAGATTGATTGCGACCGTACCTACTCAAAGTAGCAGTTTACTTCTGTTTCATTATTGTACAGATGTACACCATGACCCCACTACAACGCAAAGAGCATAGGAAGATATCTAGGCATTGATATGATATCGATAAGGGGAAAGAAACTAACATTAACAGCAATCCTTTAAAGAAAGCAAAAAGCAACAAAAATAAAAGCAACCAAAACTGATAGTGAGATATAGATAGCTGCCGGGATTGCGATCCAATAAATGAGACTGAATTGTTTTTGATTTTCGGCTTTGGAGTTAAAAAGATATCCAATGTACCTTATAATTGATTCGATATGAGCATCCTTTTGTGCTAGGAAATACGAAAAGAACGATCGAGGCCCCAACATTATTTTGAACAGATCTGATTATCAGACTGTAACGTTATATTCGAATTTTACGGCAGTATGTTGGAAGACACTAAAGACAAAAAATTTCACCACCAGGACACGGAACCGGGTCAATGCCACTGCGGCGTAAGCTTTACTAAGTGAAGAAGGTGATCTAAGTTAGTAACACATTCTATTTCTCCAGTCGAAACATTAGCTCTCAATCATATAACGATGGATATCGACATCCAACTCAACACAATTGGAGACTAACTTCAATGCTTCACGTTTCCCGACCAAGAAAGGACTACTGTTCCGCCTGTCATGCTTTCCAAAGCGCAATGTAAGTTGCAAAAGTATCATTGAGAAGCGTTGATTTGAAGTATGAGTTTGAGGGGACTCTAGAGACCTAGGAAGTATGACAGAACAGGGACTCTTACCCGCGATTCACGCTGTTGCGGCTGAGCTACACCCCCCCCCCCGCCTTATTTCGACATACTCTGTTTCTCTCGTCGTCATGTTAGCACCCAATTTTTCACCTGTGGACCAACAGATCCAGTTACTCTTCTTTGAAAAATGTACAGCTTTCATTAGAGAAGTACCTACAAACGTGGACAAAAGTGATGTAAACTTTTACTAAATCTCGATAAAAATGACAGGAATCATGGTAGGCACCTAGTAAAGGAAAGGGGCTCCCATTTGTGGTATTACACGCTATTTGCCCCTTATCTCCTATCAACAGGGAGGTGTGAGATGTAAGTAACCGAAATGAAGATTTTCAAAATCCGTCGTCAGTTGGAAGGGGGTGGGGCCATTTTACATTAATTTATGTCCAAAATTGTAGTCACAGTCATTCCATTCTTGTTGTTACCCTAAAACATACGTACGACTAGCTTTCTTACGGAATGGGTATGTGATGTGATGGATTTGCGTCTCACCATGAATAAGTATAATTTACAAGTATACAGTGACAAATGCCATCGACGATTTGTTTTACGTGACCCCTTCTCCAAACTCTCGTCCGAAAGCTGGCTATGCTTAGATAGATTTCTAAAGAGAAGCTTTTTCATCTTTGTAAAGGTAATGTGCAAGAACAAGAGTAGGTAGAAGTCAGAGAGATGACATCCAAGGGTAACGAAATTTGGAGGCGTAGCCAATCAGCGTAAAGCTTTATTGTTTAGTCAGTGGGTATTGTTTAAGAGGAAGAGGAGATGATCTTTGCTGTGGATAAAGGTGTGGTGCTACACCTGATGAGGATGAGGTAAGAGCTGGGGGGGACGGGGGTAGTACACGGCTGGAGTTAGTGGGATTTGATGGGTCTGTTCCCTGGTAATCGCCCTGAAGCAGAGAAGTGTGATGATCTTGATATGAGTGGGCTTTCCCTCCCCCTACACTCTTTCACCACCACGTTACCCTTTACACTGGCCACCTATGCTCTCAACCCCTCCAAGAAGCAGAGATCTGAGATGCCTAACGCTCGTTGGCTAGCATCACCAACCCCACCCCACCATCTCCCATTCTCTAAACTTCATTTGTTTCAACAGTGATAAGTGCGTCCAAGCGCTTTCTGGCTCCCCAACACCTTAAACTTTCACAAAGTCTGTGCAAGCGCTTTCTCGCTCCCTGCCACCTACAAAGTGTGTGCCATTGCTTTCTAGATGATCGTAGCGGTTCTGAAAAGATGGTGGAGGCAGTAAACGCCATTATATATATACTGTTTTCATCAACTATTTCAATAACTCTTTTCACAAACTGTTTTCACTACTGATATACTTATATTTGGTGATGTCCAACAGTTTATACCATCATGTAATAAATATCTCTTATCATCATATGATGATAACGAAGCCTTGTCTTGTTTTAACGTTTTGAGTTCGTATTCATGTGATATGATCTGATACATTTGATGCCTTTTCGCAGGATTTTGGAAGAGGCGCTCGTTATAGTGGAAACCTGTAATGAAGAAAAGAGATGCATGCATCAGTTAAGTGATAGATGTGTTCACTACAGATTGCAGATATAAACAATGCCAAGACCACAAGCTAGTGAAAAAGATAAAGATATTTTGAGTATTGGCGTTGGAAAGATGCACTATAGGGATTGAGAAAATGATGCCTAGGGAAGATAGTAATGAAGATTGATTGCGACCTTACCTACTCAAAGTAGCAGTTTACTTCTGTTTCATTATTGTACAGCTGTACACCATGACCCCACTACAACGCAAAGAGCATAGGAAGATATCTAGGCATTGATATGATATCAATAAGGGGAAAGAAACCAACATTAACAGCAATCCTTTAAAGAAAGCAAAAAGCAACAAAAATAAAAGCAACTAAAAATGATAGTGAGATATAGATAGTTGAAAAAGTTTGTAGTAAAGCTAAACCAGATTTTTAAATGTATGGAAAGATCCCTCGCCCCATCATAACTGGAGTTCCTATGGGAAGGGTTTCCACTCCCTCGCAATGCTCTACTGCATTTACCAAGTGCTCTGATCTGGAAGTAGTCTGGGATCTACTTTGTGCCTCTACCCAGACACGTGACTTGACATCATTTTGTGTATATAAGAAGAGAGAGATGTGTTTTTTAACTAAGAACCACAAACCAAGAACCATGAAAGAACCGAGAAAGAGTAAAGACGATTGTAATATATCGATTGATTAAAAATAGTATTATTGTTATGTTATTCGAGTTAAGTTAAATATATCAGAACAAAGGAAACTCCGTATTTTTCTTCGAGTTCAGTTGCGGCAGTTTCAACTTAAAAATCATGCTCAGTACATGCATTTATCTCTTTTCATCCGTTTCATCAAGAAGAAACGCTCTCAAAGAAGCTCCTATTTCCTTGTCCTCAGTTTTCTGTTTCTTTAGCAGGATAGACTCTTCGCCTATGATAGCAGATGCCGCTCTCTTTTTATACAACACTTCATGTCGATGTAGCTTGTTTTTCCAATGAAATGTTTTCCCACATATGGAACATTCGTGAGTTCTTTCGTTGTGTGTCGTCAGGTGATGATGAAGATTATCCAGTTTGTAAAAACTTTCCAGCATTCAGAGTTAGATGTGTTCCCCATAGTATTCTACGAAAAAGATCAGATGTAAACACCAGTAAGATCTGGATGCTAACTGAAAAAAGTTTCATGATAAACCTTTTGTATGATATAGTTATTTCAGAGGTGCTTACCCGTACGCTGCATATTATCCGTATATTGTTAGACACTCTATTTATAGTACAAAGTTAATAACCTATCCTGAAGTCTTAATATTGTTTGCATCAAGTATCCCTATGATGCGCAACCAATCGTCCCTAATAGGAGCTTGGAGTTCTCCAAGAATTTCTTTTTTGGCAAATCTCCCAAGACCAAGATTCCTCGTGTAGAGTTGAGCTGCTTACTCCTAGGTTCAACTATGGGATAAAAATCTATCATCAGCAAATATATCTCAGCCTCCTTCGTCTAACTCTCCTACGTATCGCCACCAAGATAAGGTATCGTCGTACTAAATATTAATGAGCGTAAACATCCTTCCTCTTTACTTTACTTAGGCGTACATGTATACTAAAGAATGATTATCCTCTGGAGACTCGAGCATATGCAATAATAGAGCTTCTTGGTTCTCCCCTATACTCTGAATTTCTTTGTTTTACTTCATAGGGACAGTAGACTAGGTAATAGCTGTCATTTTATTGTACACTGGTAGACAACGTGATGAAAACATAGGGGAAAGAGGAGACGCATCACTAAAAAACGGGGTTAACATAACAGAATACCTTTGATAATGCCACCTTGCACAGAGGTGAACTTCGGTCCCAACTGTGAATGTCAAGAAGGAGGTAGACATTCGTGAACTACAATCTGATCTCCCTAGATGTTTGCTGATTGATTTTATACTCCGCACTTGGAGTGAGGGCTGAAGAACGCATCCATGCGTAGCGTTGAGCTGCTTACTCCTACCCTCAACTATGGGGAAAAATCTATCATCAGCAAACATATCTTAACTCCATACCCTATCACACTTCACATACTCCCTAAGGGATCTGAGGCAGGTGTCTGAGAGGTAGGCCCCAGGGTAAGCTATCACGTGCACGAAACAGCGACGAAAGTCTCATACTCAAGCGTTCCGCATTCAAAGGGACTGGAGAGGGTTTCCATCACTCCCCAAAACAATAGGAAGCATCTCTTATGCTTCGGCCCAGTTCAAGGAAAAGGGGTCCCTCATCTAAAAATGACCACACCCTTCGCTTCTCATTTTTTTTGACCACGCCGGGCCCAGTTCTTTCTTTATATAATCTACTGGAGTCTACAAGGTAGGCCCTAGGGAATGCTATCCCATGCACAACCCGCTATCCCATGAGTCAAATGTCTTAAGCTTATGCGTTCTGCATTCGATACTCCCCAAAACAATAAAAGACATCTCCGATGCAATTCTAGGAAAATGGGTCTCTCATCTTAAAAATGACTACACCCTTGGCTCCTCATTTTATTTTGACCACGCCCAGTTCTCACCTGTTAACATCAAGGACTTGGCAGTTATAATACGTTTCAATATGACAATCGCATATTGCAACGCTTATCGAACAGTTGTTAAATCAAAAAGAATTGATAAAACAGAGGTTAAACAAGCCGAAAGCTCCTGCTCTAGCAAAAACCCGAGAACAAACTGAATGTCGCCTCATTACTAAAACGATATGGACTTGGTACCAGTAGATGGAAAAGTGAGAGTTGACCATCCATGCATGACGAAACTGAGAGGAGAGTCAAGCTCTGTTGCTTAGTCAGTGAGTACTGTGACGTCAGTGGGTATTGTGGTGTGACAATACCTTTTGTACATGAAGAAAGTATTGTTTCGGAGAAAAACGAGATGATCTTTGCTGGGCGTAAACGTGTGTTACAATACCTGATACAGATGAGGTAAGAGGTCGAGGCGCGTCACCCGGCCGGAATAAGTGGGGTTTGATGGGTCTGTTCCCCTGGTCATCGCGCTGAAGGAGAGGAGGGCGATAATCTTGATAGAAGTGGTCTTCCCCTTTCTTGCTCACCACCACATTAGACTTTGACAGATGTGTGCGCAAGCGCTTTTTAGCTCATCCCCATTAACGATAGGGATGATCGTAGCGGATCTGAAAAGATGGTGCAGGCAGTAAACACAATCTGATGTACTACTTTCACATGTTATTTCTTTTCAATTTACAAAAAGGAGGAGAAAAACAGAAAAACGAAAACAAAGATATGTGCATGTTATAGACACACTTTTGTTGTTATATATGAAACACACATTTTTTTTTTGGAGTTGCTGTTGCTTAATTTTTCAAGATTTTCAGTGTTAGGCGCCGTTGGTTGAAGACACCAACATATAGGTACCAAGATCGAGGGGAACAGTGAATGAAGAAGTGATACATGCTCTGCGACTTAACGACAAATCCAGTTTATTTCTCGTATAAACTAGTAGCAGTACTAGTAGTTAGACTTCCACGCAAGAATTTATTGAGTTTAAATTCGGAGACTTGTTATGAAAAGGCATTGATAAAGCTAAACGCGAAACGTTAACACAGAGAATTCTGCTTCTTGTTTTATTTATTTATATTAATATATATATATATATATATATATACCTTGATGGCTCACTAGTTGAGGCGTTGGTTTAGTAATCATGGGGTCGTGGGTTCGAATCCGGTCAGCACCGTTAAATTGCAAGCTATTGTGGTGATGCTCCACTCTTCAAGAATTATATATAATTGCAATGTGTCTGCTGAGAATATATATATATATATATATATATATATATATATATATGTATATACCTGGGTATCAAGAATATATTTCCCCGTGAAGATACGAGCTCTTATCGTTAGTTCGTGTGGAAAACGTGGATGAAGATCCGCCATCAAATAACCATAACTCTGTTTCACTGTTTCATGATAAGCTTCTTTCAAAAGTAGGGACAGACGATACCCCTCCATAGGGCAGAAAGACTTCTTTATAATAAACGTTTAATATTGGACAGTATGCAACTCCGTCCCAATCGATACGAAAGAACTTTTAAGGAAGGGAAGGTTGTTTTTCTTTGGAACAGCCGTCCCACCCCCACACGCGATAGCTCCACACGCAATAGCTGCTACAAATCACTAATTGTTCTTTGCAAATTAGTCTTTGTAGGGTATTCTAGTTTAGTGAAGACATAGTTGGAAGAATTCTTGCCTGCTTTCAGGCATCATCATCTGCAATGCAATCCTGTTGTTAAGCTTTGCTGCCGTTGTCTGTGACAAAAAAGATCCAAAGAAAAATCTCAAGAAAAATCAACACAGTGTCAAATGTTTTACACAGGATTCTCGAGAAAGGCCAAAAACATTTGTTTGTAGTATTTCAGGTTTTTACCGTAACTGCCAAAAATTGACACCTGAAAAAAACAGACCCAATGGCCTCTAGGAAGATTGCCAGAATCCTTTTTTGCTGCAAAGGCCACCGGGTAAGTGATAACAACTGTTAGCATACTCCATAGATATACGTCATGGAAGGTTAAATGTACCCTTTGTCAATGGTAAGTACATTTTCAAGTTGAAGGCAAAAAGTGAAATTAATGCCAGGTGGTCCCATGAACATGGAAGAGAAAAAAATTTTTTCTGGTATACCTGATACTTATCTATACAAAAGTATATTTTTTGCTTATCTGATATATATCAATACATCTATAGGCCTATATTTATATATCTATACGTATCATCAAAGCCATGGATATGTACGAGTATATGTATGCTATGTACAGACTTACGCACTAAGCCGATATGATATCATAGTGGAAGTAGCAGAAACATATCCAGACGAGAGAGATTCTAAATGGGAAAAGGATGAACACGAGTGTATAATCCAGTAGAGTTTTCTACTTTAAACGATAATGACACCTCCTTATGTATATTTGAGTAAAGAGGCAGACTCCAACTGTTAAAAGAGAAGATGACGATGAAAGCAGTTTGACATACCTTGTTATCTTCACATTTTCAGAGATTGCTCTCCATCATGTTCTTCACAATAGCGTTCCAAACGTTTCTATCCGGTGTTGCGATGGATAGTCGAAATTCACGCTATTGTGAAGTATAGGTTTTCGTAGTAGTAAAACTACCTCGCCGCAGCCAGGCAGGCAATCTGAGTATATACCTAGTCCTGTTTTAAAAGGGCGCGTACATCTTTCCATCCCTCCAGCAATGCTTGATTGACTCTGGAGAATAAAAGCAAGGATAATTTAAAAAATTGGAAATTCAACGAAAAGGAAGATACACCTACAGCAAAGGAGCTTCAGTTTAGGAACAAAGCCATGCTGTCCATGCATCTTGTAACAAGAACAAAGGATGACTACACACGATTTAAGCTTATAAAGAAAAGCTTAGCGACGAAACCTCGATGGACATGAAAGGGACACTAAAAGTCAAGAAATTACAGTCGCCGTCACCTGAAGGATTGCCTTCTTCTGTTCATCTTGCACATTCTTAAGAGAAAACAAGCCAAACCTCTGTTAAGTGGAGACCTGTACGGTCTAGTTAATTCAGAAGAAGAAAGGATTGTAAACAAAAGGAAACAATCAGATCCGGACACAGGCAGTCCAAACTATTGTTGTTGTGCTTCATTGTGTATCTTCATATTGTTTATGGTATTCCACAGTCATACTTGAGATGTTTAACTAATAATCAGCTTAAATAAACTAAATTTAGCCAATTTTCAGTAGTGACCTGAAGAAGTCTGTTAGACGAAATGTTGTCAATGAATTTTCGACATTTTGCGTTTTACTTATAATAACTTAGTGACTTATCTTGAAAAAAGTGTAGGAAAGTTTCCTCATAAACTAAGCATGTGCCCTAAAAGGCGAGCTTACCACAGACGAAATTAAGCTTAATTCCTTTGCCTCAATTAGTTGCATTATCTAATTATCGTCTTCCAGCTTAAAGAAGTAAGTTATACAGACAGATTCAATTTATCGTTATGCCACTCATTGACGGCCAAGTTTCAAGAACTTCTTAAATGAAGGTCTACATAACAAAGATACAGTAAGCAACTAATTACAAACTAAACTAAAAGTGATGACATATTTAGAAACTTAGAACAGGTTTATGAAATATGAAATATGAAAAATTAAGAATAAATGGACTTACCTTGTCAGTTTTTGTTCGAGAGCTCATGTAACCAGCTTGCAGTCATCAGTCTGCGTACACCAATATCCCAGCCTTGATTTCAAGTGAATGGCCCACAATGCATTGCGAGCCTACAGAGGGTACAAAGCAAGGGAAATATCTATTTGCAAAGGATAGTACAATATCATCATATAGTAATTGTCCCGAAGAAAGCATTTTCATGATGGAGACTAAATTATATCCCCTAAAGACATGAATTAATCAACAACAGCAATATTGTCCAAATAAATTACTAAAGTCTGTTTGCATCTCTTTTGCCACCAAGAGATGTTTTCCACTTACTTCTCGAGAAAGTGTGAAAACATTTATTTGTAGTAATTAAGGTCTTTACCAAAACTGTCTAAGAATATCCCCTCGTTGACACCTGACAGTCTGAAACAGACCAAGAGGCCTTCAGCAACATCGCTGCAATCTGTGGTCGCTACAATGGCCGCCGGGTAAGTGGTAACAGCCATTAGCATATCTCATGGATGTACGCCATGGAAGATGGAACTAACCCGTTTATCACTTTCTAAGGCATTTTCAAGTTGCTTTGTGTCCATAACATGTTGCAAAGTTGATAAAAACATTGCAATATTGATTAATTTCCAGAATTGATTCGTACTCTCTACATAAAAGCACGTTGATAGTGTGCGTCTTTCAAATGTAACTCCAGACTTAAATTTCCTTGGTTTTTAAGGTCATGTAATCACCATCTCGATTTAAGGGGTGATAGCTCCACAATAATTTTGCCGACCATGGTCCATTTTCTGATGTGATTTATTTAGTTTTATAACAACAATTATCCTACTCACACTATCGTTTCAGAACCTTGCCAGGAATTATGCGGGGCCCTGGCTCAAATTAAAGGCTTGGTACGGTTAGACTGAACGTGATTCCTGGTCCACTTAAGCGAGGTCGGCGAGAAACAATTTTAGGCTCGGCACGGTTTAAAATTATTATTGTAAACTTTTGTAAGGGCCTGGCACAGTTCTTATCACAGACATCTTATAATAAATCCCAATTCTATTAACAACTCCCTCGTTCTAGTTACCTTGCGCTGTTTGAACCTGATCTCAATGCGCCAAACTCCTTAGGATTCGTTGCTAATTCTCAAAATAGTAGTGTGTTTGTATCTGTTTCGCAAAAGAAGTTAATTTTTTGTTTGCATTCGTACCGCAGAGCTCCAGATGATGTCAAGTTTTCCCACTACTGGCAATGTCTTTGTTTCCTTATTTTTACGTCTTTCATTGAATTACCTACCAATGATCATAAATATTAGATGTCGTCCGATGCATCAGGCTCTTGTTGTTTCATTACAAGATTTGGATTGTCTTCTGTGTTATAGCACACACATAAATGAGGCTTAAGATTCATTGAAATGAAGACATACTTTATTGGCAACAGGTCGACAACCAACCATAAGAATGCTTGAGCATAATTGAAGGTATAAGCAAGCAGCACAGTACCATCGGCAAACTCTGTGTCAGTTAGTAGCTGGCATGGTACCGCCTGATTTTGCTTTTCTAGGTAGTGAGGCCAAGCTTTTCTGGGTATTAGAATTCTGTTCTTATAACATAGTCATGCAGCACGACGAACATATCTAGTGCAAGTGTGTTACCCTGTGGGACACCTGAGTGCGATTAAAAGAAGTAGAGCTGCCATCCTTTGTTACCATTTGTGCCGTAGTTTTGGAATATACAATTATAGCGGCATTATAGTGGTGGGATTTTAGTAGACGGAACGCCATAGGCAGCAAGGACCTTGAAGATTTTTAATGGTAACGAACTTTGTGGTAGAACTTTAGTTCTGATTTGTTAGTGTCTAGAATATTACAATATCACAGAAATGTTGTGTTGTATACGAATTAAGTACAACTGTTGTGGCTTCTAGAAGTGCACATTTACCCTTCACGAGTCAAAATTTGTTCTAAACTCACCCCCCCCCCCTGCTCATAATAGTCTCTTGGCTTTAGTTATTAAGCCCCACCCCCTGCTCATAATAGTCTCTTGGCTTAAGTTTTTAAGCCCCACCCCCGCTTTGAACCCAGAATATTATCCGAGGCTATGTTAATGTGTAATGTGACACTCATGCCAGCTAATTTATTCCAATAGTTACGAACAAAAAATTGGTAAGACAGTCTGCAGACCCTAGTAAGACAATTGTACTGTATAGCTAAATTAAAGATCATGGATTGTCGAGTAATAGAGTTAATTATTGTACGCGCATCTCGTTAAACTTGCGCTGTTTAACACACACCCCTAATAACAGAAGAAGGGAATAGAATTTACTGGAGCATGGATATCCATCATAAAGAAACACAATATGAGAGCAGCAGTGGGGAGGACATCCTGCAAATATGCGATGGTCGAAAATTAACCAATCACGGACAAGCAGCATAAGGAGTAGATGGCGATGAACAATAAGTTAATAAATCGCCTGGTGGAGACTAGCAGTATGCAGTTGAAATGTCGCTTTCCTAGAAACAATGACAATATCGTGGAACAAATGGTGATATGTTATATAATTTTTTGTGCTGCTAAAAATACGCCGACTATTTCTTTCCAACGTTTTGGAGTCATCTTGCCCCATTTTCTGGGAAAATATTTGACAAAATACGAGATCTATTTGTACATGCTACGCAAGGAATATAAAAATTAAATGAATACTTTTGCGCGTATTGAGTCCGTTTGCACATTGAGGACGAGCTTGCGTTTGTCAATGTGCAGCATTTCTTTAATTAGGTAATCTCATTTGCTGAGCAATCGAAAATTGTCTATTAGATTTTGGGAAATCTCTCTATTGTGTTCATTTTCATAATGTTTAAAAATAGAAGACGCCTTTCTTTTGTGACCCTCTACTCGCTCATTCAAGTGTCCACGAGGGTAACCAACATACCTGCATCGCACAGGTGACAATCGATATACTATACATTGTTAATCTACATTAGGGGGCTTTACTTTCTTGAGTATTAAGATCATTATGTAATTTGCGATTGAAAAACACGGGCTGGATTACTGTTTTCATTTTTAAACTAAGATATGTTACACGGGTTTTAAATGCCGTGGTAGAATCCTGATCTTTAAAGGGAGAGGATTAACCTACTCATGTTTTCATTAACATGTGGCGTGGCTCGATGCTATGTATTTATAACCTTGGTGTTTATAAAATTCTTATTGATAATATCAACAAGATACGCATTACCTTAAAACAGTCTTGCTTGCTTGTACTTAAAAATAATTGAAGTATTTTTTACAACCGAATACGCCTATGTCATGTCATGTCATGTCAGATCGCGTGGGTTGCCCAGGGCCTTTCGTTAGCTCAGTTAACACAGATGTGCACGCCACCACTACACCTATAGTAGAATAAAAGTACATAATAAGTACAATAAGTGTTTAAGGTTATAGTTTGGCAGATATGTTAACAAGAACTAGAAAAAAGCAGAATTTGAAACAAGCAACTGCATTTTTTGATGGTATATTTTTATCCCCCAAACAAGTAGCACACCAAAAAATTTATTTTGTAACAAATTTCGAAGGCTTTGTAGACTAAATCAGCATGTATATCAAAGCCAATCATAGCAACTCTTGTATAGGGAGATGGACAAGAACAGGCCAACACCTAAGTGCTGAGGAGGAGAGCAAAAGTATTAAGCAAAGTGTTCTTAATAAATCTATTAACCAGCCTGAGAGTGCCCTTAATTTTTTCTTAATTTTTTGCAACATTTTGCGGCTCGTGTACTTATAAAAGTGTTCTTATAAAAAATGAGTGTAACGTTAAGAATTTATTTCGTTCAGTTTCTACCTTGCTCAATACATGTCACTATCAAGACACACACTTAAAAAGAAGACAACGTTTTGGTAGCACCACTGATGTTATCTTAACAGCATTTAACTCCCAGCTACAGTATGTGACAAAGAAAACTTGGTACACGTTCTCAAAAAGGAGTTTTCGTGTCTTGTCCCATTGCGGTATCAAGCTCTTGGAGGGCAGTAGCATCTCACTTCCCAACGCCTGTAGCAACAACGTCTAGAGTATTTGCAGCGGCGTCTGCATACATTCTGCCAACGGCAAGGCTTTCTGTTGCAAGTACTCTTGCAGTTCGGTGTACAACGTCTGCATTTTTTCTTTGTGCATCGTACTCTTTGGCACAAATTATGTCCATGATACTTGAAGCAATCTGGTTTGCAATGATTGCAGAGTCCATCGCGGCAGACGTTTTTGCACTTTATGCGACAACATCGGTGAACTGGGTGATATATGGGACACTTACGTTGAACCCTTATACTCCCTACTGAGTTCATGCGATCTACGGAAGGAAACAAGGAAGCGATTGTTATATTTGAGGAACGTGTTGGGCTACTCGGTTTGAAGATGGGCAGTTGTTACTACAGTCAGTATTAGCCAACACTATAGCTGTAAAAGAATGCAAAAAGCCTTAGAATGCTATCACACGTCATTGTTGAATCCAAAAACCCCGATCTATGACGTATTTGTTGCGCTTGATTCACAAGGAGCAAATAACTTTAAAATATCTGAATGAAATTTTAATTGTGATTTGATGAGATTTTTAAAGATTATTTGAGACTGAAGAGAAGGACCCAAGGAAAAGTATATCGCCTAGTTTCATAGTATGGTTAACTTAAAATGTACAGTATTAAGGATATTACTACCGTTCGCGTCAGAATAGTAAAAGTAACACAGCATTGTGTTCGTCGCTCAGCCACGCAGCCAGTCAAATTTTAATGGGGGAGGGGGTTAAATTCAAAACAAAATCTCTTCCCTCCCCTCATTCCTTCCAAGCCAGCCCACCATGGCTTTATTGGGTGGGAAAATTTTGAATATTTACAAAATTTCAATTGAGAGACGTAGACTCCCCGTCTTTCTTGTCTCATTGCATAAGTGAATTGAAATACACAAGTGGTCCACCTTTTAAATGCCTGTAAGATATTTTCGGGGAGGGGGGACGTGGGCAAGTTTTACTTATTGAGCGGGTACAGCCCCCCCCCCCGGCTGCGTGCCTGTCGTCGCTAAAGAAGTGATATTTAATCAAGGAAAAGTTACCGATCAACCGTGATAGTCCTTTAGCTATAGTTACATTCGTAATCCATTAAATTTAGACGTTTAAGTTATAATAAGCTTTGTTATCGGCCACATATTACTGTGTTCGATGGTCAGGTGATCGTAGTACCCGCC
>JAAAKM020000227.1:0-29010 GCA_010016025.2 Alatinidae sp. Z8VKAUB7J3 | reverse complement strand
TAGGATGCAGGTCTGTCAGATTTGTGGTGCCTCGTTCACACGTGTTTATAACTTAAAAAGGCATATGAATACTACACGTATTGATAAAGCTAGCGATACTGATGCAGGTGGCATGAGCAATTTTCAAAGTCTTCATGGTAATACAGGGAAACGTATTAAATCAGATGTGGATAGGATTAGCGAGGAGATTAACGACACTACTAGTGATAAAGATGGTTTAGAGGAAGAAAGTCAAGATGAAGATGGGTTTCCGGATGATAGTGATCCAGAAGAAGATGTATGGATGGGATTTGCGAATAGCGCGTACAACAAGTACCGCGAGGACTTTAAGTAGTATTACGAGTCTGTATTAGCTGAAGGAGAAACTACAGAAAATGCACTTAAAAGCGCCAGGAAATTCTTCCTACCTAAGATACGCCAGGCTGTAGCTGAAGACTATCTGAATCAACTGAAGTTATGGAAAAACATGGAACAAGATTTGATTCATGAGACGATCATGCAAACTGTTGGAAGACTGGAGGACGAAGATGATATTGACTATTAAGAGGCTATACAATGCGCAGTACACAAAAGGAAGTTTCTTCTAGAGAAGCATTTACGTCAATACAAGTTTGAAGAAGACATCACGTTAAACGACGTGCATGTTGTAGACTCTGAATCATAACGTCTCATACTAATCTTGTAATACAACATAGTTTGTCAAAATCCATACAACATACCTGAGAATTTTAAAAAATGTACATGTAAAGGGAAGTAAGACGAATAAATAAAAAGAAGTACAGAAAAAATAGTTTAAATTTTTCTTCTATTTCCTTTATCACCTTATACCCTTACCCTTCCTCGCTTTCTTTCTGTGTTTGGATAACACAGAGTGTTTGTATAGAATGTCGCGCAATTAAGATTGAGCACAGGTATGGTATAACTCATAGAAAATAGAACACAAACTCTCTGTGTGCAGTGATCAATATACAAAGGTGAGGATAAGGAATGCTAAACAAAATAGAGCTGGTATAAACAGACTCTACTACTAATCTATCCAGAGTATAAACACTACACCTTCCCAATAGGTATGGAGATGCTCTTTGTTTGCTCATTGTTACTCTTTGCTTGCATTTTGTTGCTCTTTGCTGCTTTTTGCTTCCTCATTGCCTGCTCTTTGTTACTCTTTGCTTGCTCTTCCTGGCTCATTGCTGCTCTTCGCTTGCTCATTATTGCTCTTTGCTTGCCCTTTGTTGCTCTTTGCCTGCTCTCTCTTGCTTTTTGTTGCTCTTTGCTTGCTCATTGCTTGCTCTTTGTTACTCTTTGCCTGCTCTCTCTTGCTCATTGTTGCTCTTTGCTTGCTCATTATTGCTCTTTGTTACTCTTTCTTGCTCTTTGTTGCTCATTGTTGTTCTTTGCTTGCTCTTTGTTACTCTTTCCTTGCTCATTGTTACTCTTTGCTTGCTCTTTTTTTTGTTGCTCTTTGCTTGCTCTTTGTTACTCTTTGCTTGCTCTTTCTTGCTCTTTGTTTGCTCTTTGTTACTCTTTGTTGCTCTTTGTTACTCTTTGTTTGCTCATTGCTGCTCTTCGCTTGCTCATTATTGCTCTTTGCTTGCTCGAAAATCATATCGTCAAAGTAACCAGTTCGGAAAAACACAATATCTTTCTACCTTAGATCCCATAAGAACTCTGACCATAACACGAGACACATGCTTATGGACGTCACGAAGGTATCTTCTCTGGCGAGCATTTGTATACAAAAACAATCCTCCTGATATATGGAGAAAACTCTAGATGAATTTTTAAAAAATATGCTGGAAGCAGTGTTGTGACAGGAAAAGCCAAACCCACATCAACGAGTAATGTATATATAACAATAGATAATGAGAAAGAATACTCTGTACTTTTATTTTACTTTTCTCTGATACTTTCACATCCATTAACTTTACAAAATCGATAGATAGATAAATAGTTAGATGCGTGGCAGTTCTACGATACGGCGTCTACGCTTGCTATACAAATACTCTGTGAGGGGAGAGGGGTGTAAGGGGTTTTTTAGATGGGCGGCTTGCTATACAAATACTCTGTGAATATCTCGACACAGAAAGAAATGGGTGGGGTTGAGGGTCAAGGGCTCGCTCATGTGCCGCTCATTCTAGTATACAGTGAACTGGAGGGACTGGAGGGACTTGCTCATAACCGTTCGTTTCAGGGTAAAGGGTTAATAGGACAGGGAAGAGACACTCTCACTCTAACCCCCTTTGTCTTTGGGGCCCCGGATGTCAGCCCTCGCGGAGTAGCCCTTATCCTTCCTCATTTCAAAGAAAAGGTAGTATTAAGGAAAGTTTCTCTACTACTATCTTTTGTCATTCTTCCCATTTCAAAAACCCATATTTAGGGAAATAAATCCTGATATCAAACAGGTTTCAAAGAAACAGGTCTATCCTTATTGTGCCCCATAATTCTAGCCCCAACATTTTGCATACATTTTCATTTACCCTGTTATTTAACAAGAAAGACCCACCTGATTCGTGAATAATATTAGAGTTAGCTACTTCCTTGATGTGGGTATGGCGCGTTTAAATCATGTTTTTTGGAACGGGGTGAACATTTCAAAATTAAGCGATGTTATACAGAAAGTAAGGAGTTCTTCATTGTCTAAGCACCGTGTCTAAAGGAGATAAGCATTCCACTAAACAGATATTTCTGTGGCATTTTAAAGCATATTTAGTTTTGTTAAGAAAAAGAAATTAACAGAATCTGCGATATTCTTCCCAAATAATTGCAAAGTCCAAATTCACGGTTTTTCCAGTTAATTTTTGTCTTTCAATTTATTAAGGTGTCAAGATTGGAAAATTTTTTGAAACCATTTATAAAGCCTTTATTCTCTTGCTCAACCTGTAATTATGGGTCAAGAGGATATGCATTTAGGTAATAGCGACCTTTAGCATAACATGACAAGTCTGTTAACGACGACGAATCTTTGAATTGAAACTGGGCACTAGTTAATGAATGTTTTGAGTTGACGTAACATATGTCACTCACACGACGAGCGTCTCATGATGACGTATTTTGGCGGAAAACTACAAAACCGCATTTTGTTCTCTCAATAACAAAATACTTTTGTTGGATAAGTGTTCTTCGTTGTAAAAATGGCAGTTGATCAAGCTCGAAACGTGTTGCTACTAGCACATGATGAGGAATTTATAGATAGTAAGGAGTTGCTGCTTCCGTACGACGTCAATGTACCAAAACCCCTCGTATTCCATATTGAAACTACAACCATTACAACTTAGACAGCATGGGTAATGCTGAAATTAGAAGGGAGTTCAGGTTCGAGAAGGACCATATTAAAGAATTACGATGGGTAATGGAAGTACCTGAATATATCATATGCCAGAATCGACTAAAATGTGGTGGCCTGGAAGCTTGATGCATTTTATTGCGCCGTTTAGCTTATCCAAATCGCTATTCTGATTTGGTCGCGATGTCCCACAGCTCAGTCTCATTATTAACGAGGTGTTGAACTATATCTTTGAGGAACATCGGCATCGCCTGGAAAGCCTTAACCAGTCATGGCTTGCACCTCAATGCCTGTCACTTTTTTAACGCGCAATACATGAAATGGGTAGCTCTCTTCGGAATTGTTGGGGATTTATTGATGGCACTGTCAGACCAGTATGCAGACCAAACCAAAGGGCTATATACAACGGGCATAAACGTGTGCATGCCATTAAGTTTCAATCTGTTGTGGCACCAAATGGCTTGATAGCAAATCTCTATGGCCCGGTCGAGGGACGAAGGCATGACAGTGCAGTACTTTTAATGTCAGGCCTTCTTGAGAAGCTTCAAGAGCCTTCGATTGGAGACAGTGGAGAACATATATGAAGACCCCGCCTATCCACTTTCCGTTAACTTAAAAGCTCCTTTCAGGGGTGTTTACCTGACTGAAGAGCAACAAAGCTTCAATGCTCAGATGAGCAAAGTTCGAACAAGTGTTGAGTGGGTATTTGGCGCTATAATAAACTATTTCGCACACGTGGGCTTCAAACAAATAATGAAAATTGGCCTCAGTGCTGTAGGAAAAATGTACAGCGTGCGCGCACTGCTGCACAATGCAAAATCGTGTTACTATGGGTGTAATGTGTCATCTTATATTATTGTAGATCAGCCAACAGTTCACGAGTATTTTCGGTAAAATCAACCCATTTCCACAATGAGGGTTGGTTGATAATCCACCAATTTTCGCCGTCTATACTACTAATAAGATTGCATGCTATTGTAGAGTGAGAATCATTAAAAAAACCAGACTACTACAGTCTATCAATGACTTGGTTTTCTCCACCCACCCCTTTAATAGTCTTGATTTTTAAATAGTAGAATTTCACATTTACATGATTACATAATTACAGGCAATCAAGTCACAAAAATAGAATATAAATTTTTTTCACAGTACTTAATCAGTTAACTCATAACTACCCCTTGGTGAGTAATGAATGAAGGGGTGTTCATGAACTTCCAATAATCTGCATCATACGTAATTTGGCTAGTGAAAGTAGTCAGGAAAGCACACTCGGTGCAGAGACAGCAAATGATGTTTACATGTGGTTCATATAATAAAATGCCTGGAATGAAGGATGTTTTTTCTTATTATGCATTCAAGTCAAACCTAGCCTTTATTCACATTAATTTCCCGTGTCAGTGCAAAGAGACACATCGTATACTCAACCTACGTATACTGTGTAGAAAGAAACCTAAATGTTATGAATTATATTCAGAAAATTTCTCACACCCTTATTACCCCCGCCCACCCCCATTTATTCATTTTCAAAATTGATTTGCACACCCCGTTCCCTCTAAACCCCCCATTTACTATTTTTCCAAGATTTTTTTCGAGCTCCCATACATTAGAGACCAAAGAGTATGACTGGGTAAAAGCAAGTTCAAATAAATTTATGATCAATGTAATAAAACAATTAGCTGTCATCGGAGCTTCTTAGGTTTCTGAGAAAATTTGTAATTACTGCTTGGAAAGTTTGTTGGGTGTGAAGCTGTGTTACGATCATCTGCTGCATTTGTTGTTGCATCTCCCGATGAAGAGTTTACAACTGAAGAAGAGTTTGCAACTGCTGCAGATGCACTACTTGTTGCTGCTGCTCACCTTTTTAATCGCAAAATCAGGGCCTCGGGTTGTTTTGGTAAAGTATTATTCTGTTCCATAATGAGCTCTACCTCCTCTTTCCTAACCTTTAGTTCTTTTTTCCTCAGATTAAGTTCTTCCATTTTTAGTTCTGGCTCTGATTGCCTTTGTTCTCGCAAGTAGTTTAATTTTACCGAGGGGGCAACAGACCTGCTTCTTTTAGGATAGGGTGCTGGTTCATCACTTCCTCTTTTCCTTGTCTGCCCCTGTGTCTCCATCGCCTGTTGTCTCATTTCCCCTGCTGTCTCACGTTCCTTATCAAGGGCCTGCTTTTCCCTTTGTTCCTCCCTTTGCAATTCAGTTTTCTCTACCCGAGACAGACTGACAATCTCTTCTATGATCGAGTCAAGCTCTGTCCTTTCTGGGATGATACCTGAGACTCTTTCTTCACTTGACATATTTTGTTTAAAGTTGGCTTCTAACAAGCGGTAGCGATCTCGCAAGGACCTTTCCATGACATAACACCTGGGCCTATTCATATTGTTAAACGACAATGCTATACTTTGCCAAATGGTACCACTGTCACGCGAGCCTGGCGTAAACTTCAAAGGTTCATTTAGAAGCATTTCTCTACATAATTTTTAAGTTGTGAAAGATGCGTTGACGAATGTTTCGGAAGGGAATGACAGCTTTCGATCATGCGCACATATAATAGAACGTCAACACCCAAATACAGGATTAAAAAATTGTCTGACTCGTGTTTAAAAATATTTTAAAACATTTGCACTGACTGATAAATTTTTGGACATATTACCACCCTACCATTCCCTGTAATGGGAGGGAGAAAGAACAAGTTTTTTGATTGACGATTTTCAAGTGTTTCCAAATCAAGCACCCCCAGAGTTTTTTATGTAAGATAGAAAAGAGAAGGCCCTGTTGAAATTAAAGCAAGGTACGTAATGAGCACTTTTAACCCTTAAATGCCCAACATGGGCCCTCAGGGACCCATTCTACTTTATGTTTGGACAACCTTTCCTAAGACACAAGTCGTGTTCAATTTTTCCTTTTAGAAACGTCGTTTTGCTATGATTCACATTCTTTGGTTGATCTCAAGGACTCAAGAGGTACTTTAGTTTCATATTACTTTATGTGATTTAATTTAATACTTGCGTGATATTATGTTAAAACGTCGATATACTTTTAATTACTATAGCGCTACTTCTTATAATTAGATATTGATATGTATTGTTCATTTGTATTTACTTTAAAAGAAAATCAAGTTACCCAAGTAACACTTACGAGTTACAAGTTACGGAATGATTTGTATAAGGGCAAATTACGTTTTTGCCACGGTTAGAATTAAGGGATGATTCCTTTTCATACATTTCATTGTGGGTTTTTTCTTGCATGTTATCTCTTGGGTTTTCAAGGTAGCGTACGTAGGTTGTGGGCAAGGTCCAATGTAAGACGGTTCTTACATTTTCATTTTATTCTCTTGTGAATATTTCATGATGTCAGTTACTGAAGTCGATCCGGGTAGTGAGCCTTCCGTGTCGAGTCACCTAAGAAGAAGCATGACAAGCCACAGGCAGGTGATTTAAGTAAAAAGTACAGGTTGGCAGAGGAAGCATCAACAGGCAGCGTTAATTTCGATAATTTGAATCTTAAGTACAAAGATTGCGAGGTGGCCTTGAGGAAATTCGTATCTTCCCAAGAAGAGTATATCGAGATAAAGACAATTGAGGATAAGCGTAAGGAGGCAGCCGAGAAGTATGAGATATGGAAAGATCGGTGGTTGAATACAACGATTCAGTTTGAAAGTTAAAGTCGTGACAAGTCGCCGCGCACTTCTAGAAAATCACAGACAGGCTCTGCGTGCCGCACGTCATGCTCAAGTAAGAGACGTTTGAATAGCAAGAAAAGGTTTGCAGCGAGTTGAAGCTCGAAGCCCTAGAAGAGAGGCATGCTCTTGAACAGCAATTAGCCGAACAAGAAGTTGACATTAAAAGACAACCAGAACTTTTAGAAGCAAAACAGAATTAAAAATCGCTGAGGAGTGTGTCCTTATTTAAGAAGGAATCAAGGATTCCAATGTTGCATCGAATTTGAGTAAGATCTCTACAAGCCTACCCTTAAGGCCTATTTACACAATCAGATCCGTCTGTCGGATCTGCTATCAGAGCGATTTTTCGGACACTCATCAGACCAAGAGGACCTTGCCATCAGAAGAATCTAATGGATAGAGCATGTTCTATTTATCGTCAGACGTCGAACGCGTCGAGCGAAGGCTCAAAAGTTGTACTTTGCAAAAGCTGAAACTGCGAGCTGCGAGTGCAAATGGAAATTGCCATTCCACCGCCTACAAGTACGTCAGTAGTATGTTCAAAGCCGTGAATCATCAATAATTGAGGAAATAGTGCCCATGTTTACTAAAGCATGTGACTCGTGATTTAGCACAATATTATTTAATCCCTGATCGCTAAAATTTCTGCTTTTTCCATGATCTCATCGTTGTGCATCACTTGCAATCAAAGAAGTTTTTCTCCAAATCGACTCGTGAAATGGGCCGAAATCGCAAAGAGTAAAGTAGATCTAAGTTTGAGTTTGGAGGATGCAGAGAAGTTTGTTAGTCTTTACAGAGATCAAGAGGTACTATGGAATACAAGATCGAAAGACTATTTGAAGTCCGGTGTGCAAAATGTAGTTTTAAATGCAGTGGCTGACGGGCTTAATAAAGGATGGAATAGTAAGTAAATCTCCTATGCATTTATACTTTTCAAATCATCTTTAGTTGCCGAGTTAATTCTGTAATTGTCTATGCAAGAATATGAATTATAAGTAGTATATAGTTGTACAGTCTTTGAAGAGTTACTAGTGTACAAGAAGAGGCCATAGAAGTAGGGCATAGTAAATAGAATATCCATACGCCTTTAACATACAAAAGTACAAATCTTTTTAATATTATAGTATATCATAATATACATCTTACAATATAGAATATTAGAATGTACATCTTGAACTTACAGGTATACATAATTTTACATTTGAGGTTTTCAAAGCTTAAAAAAAATTCGTATATAATTGACTTTGTAAGTTATTACTGTAACGTGTCCTCGAAACCAATACCACAGTTATAGGGGGGGGGGTCAGTTCGTCCAAATCTGATAAGCAAACTCGACTTTAGTTTAAAAAGACTTTAGTGAGTGGGGCAATATTTGTCTTTCAAAGTTTCTCAAACCGTCTGAACTAGTATACTTTTCATTGATTTAGTGTAAATATAGTTATTTTTTTAATTTGTTAGTGCCTACTGTGGGTTGAAATCGTTTATGAAACATTAGAAGATATCTTCCTACGCTTTTTAAAGCTGGTGGCACCTGGTGTTAAAAGCCACTACTGCATTAGAGATAGATACATCAAAGATACATCTTATTTTATTATATCAACAGAGTCTTTCAAAAGCACCCTGCTCAGTCGAAGAAACAACTTGTTTAACGGAATCAGGAGATATAACAAATTCATCACAGGCTAATGGTGAAGAAGGAGGCAGTGGTAAAGTACTTCTGAAGTGCCCGGTAGCAAAACCAGACCGACTTTTAGGAAGAGGAAGTCAACTGGTTGTGCAAGCAACACTGTTGTTGAGGAATGCCCTGACACATTGCGAATTCTTCAACAGACGTTACAAGCAAGAGAGCGAAGATATAGTAAAGAAATGCAGAGTGAAGATTACTTTGCTAACTATGTATCTTCTGAACTAAAAAAGATTAGGAATGAACAGTGCAGAGACAGTACCATATCAAAAATCATGAAGGTATTGCAACAAGGAAAAGAGGAGGGCAGAACAATAACAAATATCTCATTAGAGTAATTGTTATTGTTCCTTTTGTAAGATTTCATTCTTATTAAAATGTGCATTGTTCAGTGGCAACTCTTGGGAGATTAAAAGCCAGCAACTGTCCTCATGCCCCTAAACAACTAACACAACATCCACGTACATATAAAGTGGGAATCTTAATAGAATTCTATTTTGTCAATGTTAATAAATTTCCTAGGGCTGCCCCTGAAGCCTACAACCTAAAAAAACTTGCATTTATCATCTGGTAAAACATATCTCTTCAGTATGGCACTGTAAATTGAAACTGTTGTAGGGTCCACAAACCCCTAAACTGGCACTGTCAATGAGCCTTATTTTAAGTAATCTATTGTCTCTGATGGCAAAATCTATTCTGGGGCAAAGATGATAGTAGTGTCATGGTAATCACTCACCTTTAAAAACTCTTTATGGAAAACATTGTAAATTACTGCAAATGTCTCAGGTATAATAGATGACAGAGTGCTCCTTCCAACTTATGATATGCTTCAAGGTCCGAGTATGACATGCTTGTAAAGTAGAAATTACATTTGAAACACTTTGGTATGTTACATCCCATTATTGTGCGTACAATTCTTGTTACTTTTAATGCACTGTTTCATTTGTTAACAGCACTCCCACCCATTTAGGACATGACAAGAAACCCTCAGAGGTACTAAGAACTCCTTGAACTATGTGCATCAAGTTGTCAATTAGCTTGAGGCTATCAAAAGTCAAGGTTATCTTGTATAATTCTAGCCACACTGTTCAACGGCCTATTCAACACTTTTTATACATAGATAACCTGAGGAATTTGCCAATTTGGCTCCTTTACACCAAACCTACACACACAAACAGAGTATGCATACATCAATGCCTAATAATATCTAGGACGAGCAAATATTTTTCTACTTCCTTTAATATTTTATATATTACTGAATAATTACTGTTCGAAAGTAGGAAAGGACCTGTTTTACCTAGCAGTACATCGGCGGCATCTGGAACTTTTCAGAATCCAAGACAAGGTTTGTTGCAGTTTCAGTTCATTTATGTTATCTTTTCTAAAGTAACCCTTATCACTATCCACCAGCAGCGCCAATGAAAGAAGGCTCTGGGGCCGGGGTGGCTCCAATCGTTTTGTAAACTAACTATTTTACTGTCAAAAAGTAAAAAAAAAACACTGAAAAGAGGAGGAAATAGGAAATATACAGTCTTTACTCAAATGATAAATTTAATAGATGGAAAATCTTGTCCGATTCCTCAAGAAATATAAACATTGATACCTTGCATTATATCTCAACCCTAACCACCGCCTTAACTTGTTGGGGACGCCCCCGTTTTCTTTCTCTTTTATTGTTATGGACAAAACAGAAGTTATCCTCCAACAGCCCCTCTTCATACGCAGTCAGATTTTTCAATTTAAACGATACACATTACTAATCGGGGCCAGCATATCATTGATTGTTGGAAAATTTGCGTCTAGACAAGCCCCATCTTGTGTAAATTTACAGGAATTGGGGACCTAATGGGTATCAAGCAACTGCCCCCTTACAGCGTTACCCACTTATTGAATTCCTTCAAATATTACTCCCCGACGTTATCACATTTAACCTAAGAAATAAGTGACTGACTCACTTGAAGCATGATAATGGAGTGTAACTAAGAGTCGTTCAGCCGGTGAAACTGCAGCACGCATTGTTGTATCTTTACGTGTTATCAAAGGTGAAACTCTTCCAAGTAGTTCCTCAAAAGCACCCTCGTCCATACCCAACATTTTATTGATGGACGCCCAACGGAGGCACAACCTGATCCCACTGTTGGTCTTGGATATCCCGTAGTCGTAACGAATCCTAAAAGGGGCCCACTAAAGAACAGGACAATTCTGACAAAATGTAAGAGCAGAAAGATTAATGCCACGGAGCCTTGTGGCGATATAGTTACAAATCCGCGTCCCGTTCCTGTAGGCGATCATGCCCGTTATTGTTGTAAGTGCAATTGTAGCCCTAACTGCAATTGCCATAGCTGCCTTGAAAAAAACCTGTTAATCAGGAAACAGGCACGTGAAATCGACGTTTGAAGCAGAAGATAGCAAAACTGGAGAGAAGAGATCATCTGCTTCAAAAATTAGGCAAACAAAACGCAGCATCAAAACTGTTTAAGACAGATGCTGAAATAAGGGAGTTCACAGGCCTTCCAAATAAGAACAGTTTCGAAGGACTCCTAAGTTATGTGAAGACAAGTGCAAGCAAAGTGTCCTACTGGCATGGGTCCAAGAAAGTAACATTGACAAAACTAAAAAAGAAGTTCAAGGCTTTACCCCAAAATTTTGGACCAAAGCGGAAACTGAACAGCAGGGATGAGTTGCTAATTGTGCTCCTTAAACTCAGACTTGGTGTTACCAATGGTCTCTTAAGTGAGTTATTTTCTATTTCTAAAAGCACATGTAGCCAAATATTTGATACACGGATTAAGTTGGTCTCTGCTCTTTTGCGGCCATTAATATTTTGGCATGGTACAAAATACATGAAGAAATGTCTCCCAACAATTGTGAAGAAAAAATGCCCTAGCCTAAGGTGCATTGTCGACTGTACAGAGGTTTTTACATATCGACCTCGTCATCTTGAACTCCAGGCCCTGACATGGTCTGATTACAAGAAACACAACACTGAAAAATTTCTTACTAACATTGAGCATGGGGAGGACGAGCATCAGAAACTTGGATTACCAGACAGTCTGGATTTTTCAAATTGATGGAACCGTATGGTACTATCATGCCAGACAGGGATTTCTTATAAGTACTGATCTGATGATGTGTCGTGCAAATCTAGAAATCCCATCTCAAAGCTCTGGCCTAGAGCAACACAGCAGGGAAGATGTCAGTAAGACAAAAAAAGTAGCAAATATGCGCATCCATGTTGAAAGGGCTATTGGACGGGGAAAACATATCACAATATTAAAGAACACCCTGCCTATAACATTGGTTCGTTTAGTTGACGACATAGCCATTGTATGTGCTGCCCTTTGTAATCTAATGCCACCCCTTGTCAATTAATTATGACATAATACCAATGGCAAACATTTTGATCAATACCAAGCTTAACATTTTGACATATTATATATACGGGCCAAAATACTTAATAACTAGAATTATAAAGTAATGGCAACAATACAGATCATTTGCCATACTCCTAATCAATGCTAATAATAAAAACATTGCATACCTGGCAGGTGGCTGTAAACTGTTGACAGTGAATCATTTTGTAGTTTTTGACGGGAAAGTGAAAACCCTTAAGATGTGAATACCACACTTTGAATGCATCAGATTTCAATGTTTTTATTGGCCTACTTATTGACTCCCTGAATTAGCTTCTCAGCAAGGAATTGGTAAAAAATGTTCGTGGATGCTGTTACAAGTTCTTGATAATAGATGGGTTCAAATTGTATCCTTTCCAAGTGATACCCATGTTTAGTATAAACAAAAAAAGTTGTAACTGGATTTTGCTGTAGTAGTGACTGTTCCTCTTTAACTTCAAAGTTCCATCTACTAATTGAAGATATGGTGGTGGTGAATCACTTGGCTAGAAATAAGCAATGCTCAATGGGCACTTGATTTCAACCAGCCCATTGCCATAGCCTTCACAATGAACAACAGCATCTGGGGTGGCTCCCCAAAAAATTTTGTCCCTCAGAACAAAAAGTCCACAATTCTCGGTTACAAAAGACGTGTCAGAACATTTTACTAACTTGTATTCTGACAAAGCCTCTCTTTCAACCTTCCTTTGCCATGGATATTCTTGTTAATATCTACTGGGTATGTCTAACTATCAAGTTATTGTTAAAATGTTTTATAATTCTCACCAGGGGCCCAAGGCTGGTTAGCACCTATGAGTAGGTATCCCACAATGTCATGTATACATTTATGCAATTTGGAACGGGGGGCACTGCAGAATTTTTTAAAATCTTGGTAATGTAACATTTTACGAACATTTATATCTTTAATGAATACTGTTGGTTACATAGGATGTACTATCTATCTTCATGCTATCAGTAAATACTAAGTGTGTTTCATTGATATGCTAACCAGTTAGCAATAGAATAGAATGGCAAATACACTACTGTACATAATTGTGTTACTGCTAATTTGCTAGGCTCTTCAGTAGGAAGGTAAATAGCACATACCTGATTTGGAATAGTGCGGTTTCCTCCATTCCATGTCTTATACTCTCTTGAGTGCAAGACCTTCATCTAGCTTAGGACTTTTCCACCCACAGGGTCGTGGTGTACATGCTTTATTAGTCCAACCCATTTTCCAGACATATTCAACTTTAAAAAGCAAAGTTGCTACATGGTTGTAAGTTGACCCAAGACTGCAAAGTTAAGAAATTGAGGCTGTTAAGTGTTGTAGAGAATTCTGGGATAGGAAACCTTATGTTTCCATATATGGTTTAACTATTGTTTTTAGTAAGGAAAAATTGATGTCAGTCATTTTACATAGATAAGATTCCAGGTACGTTTTTTACTCATCAGAAGAATCAGAAGAATATTTCAGAATAGAATCAGCATCAGAAAATTAGAATCTCAGAATAACTTAGAAACTCAGAACAGAATCGAACAGAATCAGAATCGAGTAGAATTGAGGACGGGAAGAATTTATTCGTTTTCGTATTCATATTAGAAACCATTCAATAAAGGATAAGGATTTATCTCAGAACCAGCGTCTTTACATGTATATCATTGAATTGTATCGTATCAAATAGAAGTAAAATATACAGTCCATATAGAACAAGTGGATCTTGAATTATCTCTCTAACTACCAACAAGTATGCTGATGACTAATGGTATAATTGTTAATAAATGTTTTTATTTAACTTTTGGTGAGGAACTTAAAGGTTGCCACATATTCAGATAGCAGCAGCAAGGGAAAGGGTAACTCACTATCACCTGGGAGGTTTACCACTTTGACTTCAACAGTGTCATAGACAAAGGCAAAATTTCCTCCTTGCCCAAAATATAAAGGCCCCCAGGATATCTGGAAGTGCCCTGAGTTTAGGGAGGGGAGGCTTGAAAACAGGCTTAGAGATATAAGACCGTACAAGCTTTGTCGATCATGCCTCAGGAGGGGGGGCATTTTGTGGAGGAATGCAAAAGGGATTAAGTGCCGTGTCAAGAGACCCACCACAAAAAAACGGACAACGACAAAGGGTCCGTCACTTTGTGTCAACTGTTGAGGTAACAGGGAGAATGCACGATTGTGATAGGGAGGATAATAATGTCCAAACGTAAGCCATGTTTCTGTCGGTGCAAAGAAGTTGGATAGAAATAGGTTTTGTTTTAAGTTTGTCCCCATTAGGGTTCGGGATTAAAATAGGAGGAAAGAGATTGATACATACGCTTTCTTGGACAGTGGATCAGATTCCACTCTGTGCTTGAAAACATTTTCAAAATTGCTTGAATTAAAGGGGAAGACCTTTGACTAACCAAATGAAAACAACATCAGGCTAAAAGGAGATTGTGGGTGGGGAAACTAACTTAGAAATTGCACCTCTAGGAAGGACTGAATGGCTTGCTCTAGACGGTGTAATAACGACCGACAGAATACCTGTCAGCAATTGCCACCTAGCAAAGACAGAAGAACTAGCAAAATGGACGTATTTACGTCACTTGGAATTCCCCACAATTAGATATGATGAGGCTGCAATCGTTATAGGCTGCAATCGTTATAGGCAGCGATCACCCAGAGATCCAAATGTTCAGCTCGATATCCTTAAAGGAAACAGGGGGGAGCTTATTGGCACCAAGACACCTTTGGGATGGCCGGTTTGTGGGCCTATGGGGAAAGGGGGACAATCAAAATACTGCTGTGCACTTTTCACAGATCAAAGGTGAAAGGGAAATAAGAGAGGAGCTTCATAAGGTGTATATCAAGGAGTTTGAAGGCTCTATTTCGGATGCTAATGAAAGTCTGTCTTATGAGGACAAACAGGCAGAAAAGGTAATGGCTGATACACTGAGTCTGGTAAATGGTCATTGTCAGATCGGTCTACCTTTTAGAAAAGATTTCCAGAGATTACCAGATAGCCTTTTTGTAGCAAGGAAGAGATTAAATTATTTGAAAGCAAAATTAGAAAAGAACCAGACCCTAAGGAACAGTACTATCGCGTCATGAAAGGTTATGAAGATGAAGGTTCAACTCGCAAAGTAGAAAAGAATGAACTCAAAAACATAAGCCCTTATTGGGTTTTGCCGCAACACGCGATTTTTTACCCCCAGAAGCCGAAGGAACCCCGGGTGGTATTCGACTGTGCGGCTAAGATTAGTGGGGTTTCATTAAATGATCTTCTACTTAACGGGCCAGACAACACAAGTAGCCAATTAAGCGTATTATTAAGATTCAGAATTGGCAAGGTTGGAGTTTCTGGCGGCGAGAAACGGATGTTTCACCAGGTTTCGTGATGAAGATAGGGGGACTGTGCTATTTGTGGTGGCCAAGGGGGATCTGTCCAAAGATCCTACGATGCATTAGATGTTAGTTCATTCCTTCGGGGCTACATCTTCCCTAAGCGTATGTGACTTTGCACTAAGACAAACAGCAAAGGAATATGGTTACCTTTTTTCAGAAGACACGGTCGATGCTGTCAATACAAATCTTTACGTAGATGATTTTTTGAAGGGGTTTGATAGTAAAGATGATGCTTGAAGAGTTGTTGTAGAAATCAGAAAACTTTTAAAGAAAGGAGGCTTCAAATTGACCAAGTTTGCATCATCAAGCAGACCAGTTCTTAATAGTATACCACCAGAGGAAAGGGCAGTTTCATTAAAAGATCTCAATTTAGACAAAGAAATCCTTTCAAAAGAACAAGCTTTGGGTGTTAAGTGGGAAGTTGAAAAGGATAGCCTTACCATCACTATTGGAAACAAAGAATATGCACCAACAAGACGTGGAATCTTGTCGTCTACAGCATCGGTTTTTAACCCCCTTAGCATCGCTGCGCCTCTCATCCTCCCCGGGCGGGAAATTAATCAAAACAGATTTGTTGATCGTGAAGTTGGTTTAGCAAGAAAGTTTTGGGTAAAAGGACCACCAAAAAGGAGTAGCTTGCCAGATTAAAACCATTCACTGAACAAGGAATCTTGCGTGTTGGAGGAAGATTGAGTAGGTCAGAATTGCCATTTGAATTCAAGCATCCAGTCATTTTGCCATCCCATCATCATGTGACGAAGCTAATCATTCATCATCATCATTTAACCAGCGGTCATGGCAGTGCACAATATGTCTTGTCTCAATTAAGGAAGAGGTTTTGGGTCATGACTTGACTTCCTTCTGTGAAGAAAGTGATTCATGAATGCCACGAGTGTAAGATCAAGAGTGCGAGAGCAGGAGAGCAAGTCATGGCTCAATTACCATCAGTCAGGATTTCATTTGATCATGAAGGGCTCATATATCCCTTTTCCGCCAGCACGGAGGGGGCAAGCACGGATTAGTTATAGTGATAACGGCTCCAAGATGTTGTATCGGCAAGGATGTTGTATCGGCAATGAGACACAACCAAGATAAGAAATACATTGGCCGCACCTCCCTACGGATGCACTGCGCTCACTTTCCTAACATTTCTAACTTTCCTAAAGAATTAGTGCAACTTTGCTAATAGATTAGTGTTACTTTCTTAACATTCCTACTACTTTCCTAGCGGATTAGCCCGACTTTCCTAACCCTTTGTTTTGACCAGGGGGAAAGAGGGGGAAACCGCCAAGCACGACTGATACAATAGAGGCCTTTCTGCGTAAGAGCAAGAGAGGGTGCGCTGGGGCATTGGTCGATGGTGACAAAGAGAAAACGGCAAAAGGTATAGTAAATACAAGCACACCGAAGCGGGTCTGCTAAAACGTTTCGAAACCAGTTTAAACTACAACCGTTTTGAGATCAGCTCAGACCACGTGCATCTTAACATCGGTTCATAATGGCGGATGACAGCAGCGCTAGGGACTTGCAATGTTTAATCGTAGTTCAGTTTCTAATTCGAAGGCTACAATTACCTCAGAGAAGACGTGATAGTGATAAAGACCACTTCGCTGCCTAGGAAAGTCTTGCAGGTTTGTTGAGGAGGAAGACGGAGATTTATTTACCTATCGTTGCTGCCTATTTTATATGCCAGGTTGATCTTCGCTAGAAACCAAGGTGTATGAACACTACCGAGCGAAGCTAGTTGGTGGACGTGTACAGTATTGGACGTTTGGTCGGCTAAGGACTGGATAGCAAATATTCGTGTTTCACGTGATACCTTCTTGTATATCCGCAACGTTTTATCGCCGTACATATCACCGTAAGAGAAATACCAACTATAGGAAGGCAGTGAGGGTAGGCAGGAGGGTAGCCATTACTCTCTGGAGCCCCGCAACCAATTTAGAGTTTAGGTCTCTCGCCCATCTATTTGGTACAAGGAGGTCAACTGCATGTTGCGTCATAAAAGAAGTTTGTTTAGCCATTGTTAATGTGTTAGGTCCTTCAGTAATACGAATGCCCTGTGTTGAAAAAATAGATAGCGTAGTAAATGGCTTCCTTACTACATGGAAGATACCACAGTGCGCCGGAGGGATAGATGGAAGTCATATTCCTATTATAAGACCTAATAAACAAGGCTCCGAGTATTACAATAGGAAAGGGTTTTACAGTATTATACTGCAGGCAGTTGTCTTATATGATTATAGTTTCATGAACGTTTACCCAGGCTGGCCTGGTAGTGTCCATGATGCTAGGGTATTTAAAAATTCAAAGTTGTACAAACGTGGTGTCGAGGGTGAACTTTTCTCGGGAAGTTGCTGTAAGCCTGTGCAAGATGTGAATGTAGGGCCGTTTTTGACAGGAGACCCAGCATCTCCCTTACTTCCGTGGCTAATGAAGCTATATAGTGACAATGGGAAACTATCACCTACACAACGTCGTTTTAACTTTAGGTTAAGCTCAGCTAGGGTGGTTGTGGCGAATGCCTTTGGGAGGCTTAAGGGCCGTTGGAAAAGTCTGCTTAATCGTGATGACAAACGTTTTAAAGATATTTGCATCCATATTACTGCATGTTGTGTGCTTAACAAGTTGTGTGAATCTAGAGATGAGGGGTTTTTTAATGATTGGATTCCATGTGGAGAGGTCAGTGGTATTAATACTAATGGCAGACAGGAGATGTGAGAGTGCCCATCTGGAGAGGCAGTTCCAAATGCATTGGTTTCATGGTTTGATGCAAATTAATTCTTACATTTGACAGATATATATCAATAGGGTAATCAATTAGTTAATAAATCGAACACCTTAACATACAATGTCTTCAGTATGTTCTAAATGTATACATATATTTTTACTCTTATTATCCCAAATGTTTACCATTTACTCTATGCTTATGTTGCTGCTGTCTGATTTTAGGCACTCAAGAGAAAAGGCAAAATTTCTACATATTTCAATGTAAAACAGAATACTAGCTTTTCAACACTCAACTGAATAGCCATTGTATTTACTTTGATCAATTTTCTTAAAACCTCACTCTTATGCTTTCAAGTTCGAACCAAAATGTTGCTGACATTCATTGCATTTTCAGTTGATGCCATGTTGGTTGCTAGCGTTCAAATACTTTTAGGAGGGTAGTGTATGTATATTTATGAAGGCAAGAAAAGTGAGGAATGAAGTAAATAGACCAGCACAATGAGTTATCGATCTAAATAGAAACATATTCATTAATGGCAGGAAGCAATCCAACATAAGTACATTATTGGTGTTCCTAATTCCAGGCTGGGGTGCTCATGGTATTCTGCAGATTACTGTTATGATGGAAGCAAATGGGATTGGCAACCACGAGGGAGTTGACAACAAAATAAAACAATGGAATTTTTGTTTATCAGACAAGGTCACTTACCAAGCACTCCTTGACAGGGAATGAGACAAAAATAACCCAATAAATTTATAAATGCTGATAGATTTAGCATACTGAATACAACTATGATATACCGTTATTTATTAATTTGTATACACAATGTGGGTGGGACATGGAACAAATCTATAACGGTTGTTGAAACCGTTTTAAGGTTTGGTGTGAACGCAGCTATTGATTATGGAAAACCCAGCAATTTTAGAGTCTAAGGTAGGGGGAGGAAGGAACATTAAATACTGTAGCAGTATCTTCTTACGTGGCGCAAACAAAACAACATTGTTCTGATATCAAGTAAATTAATGGCTACGAAAGAAATAATTATAATCTTTATCGTATAACTTGTAAAAAGGAGGAGGGTGGGAGGACGTAAAGGTTTAGGTAAGAATCTTCTTTGGTATCTGTTGGTTTCCGTCTCTTCGGTATATTTTGTTTGGGGCCCACCAGGCACATAGCATGGTATTCGCACAATACAGTGGGGGCACAGTCAACAGTAAACATAGGTTTAGAAGGGGCAGGACGTAAAATCCAAACGTTTCAATATTTTAGGGGGGGGGGGGAGTTCTTATAACAGTGGCAATTACGGGCCCACATTTTTATCAAGTATCGGAGCTGATCTCCTTCCTTCATTTTACAGACACGAGGCAGGCGCCAATATTAAATATGCAATGGCCATGTTTCTGGAAAACAGATAAAGCAATCTGTCAATGTGGCACATTGCTTAGCAATGGAACCATTCCCTGGGGTCTATTTTGATCTTGCGATATCTTAGTGCAGTCCCCTAATAAGTACTGGGGCCATTCACCCTGGGTCCTACTTTTCAAAAGGCAACGTGTTTTCCTGAGATGGGTATAATAATTTGAGTCAGATGTGTAACCCTTCTCAGTTAAAATAATGCACACATTCAGAAGCAGGATCAATATGAATATGCACTTTCATATGGCACATTGTCACCCATTTATTGCCTTGTAAACATAGTAGAACCCCCCCAAAATAATGTATTATGCATTTTTCAGTAATATCATTGCAGTAGTCTTGTGTTTTTGACATGATGATTCTTACATGTGCAATTTAAGAACTTAAGGTCTGAATGCAATCTTTATTTCCATTAACCAAAATGATCGATTTTCCAAAACAGTGCAAAAAATTGGAAGATCATGAATGTACACATTTATCATTTAAATAGTGTGCTGCTTCTGGCCATGTACAATGTGCAACATGGCAACATCCTTCCACGCCTGTTTGACGACTTATCATTTCCGCTATATTCCTCCATTGTAGGTTTAAAACTCATCTCGAAACTATTCCAGCCATGGAAATCGATTGTCAGGCTGGACATTTTTCATTCTATCACAAGATTCATTTCCGGTTTGACAACAGAGCACCATCCACTATTTGGAGTGTTCTTATCTAAACTGTAAAGCTGCATCTTCCAATGGGATCAAGAAGACTTTACTAAACTAAAAGAAGCAAGAGAATTAAGGAAGAAGAATCCAAATTACATACAAACAGACCTCCAGGTCACTGCAGCAATAACGTCACGGGAGCTGGCAAAGCATTGCCGCCGCCAAACTCGAGGTGCACAAGAAACATAAGACTTGATTGAAAAACTTCTGCAGTCAATGTGGGAACTCACAGACTCTGTAGGTCTGCCATTAATTAATGGCGAAAGCATGAGAAATGTATGGGCCAATCAAAAAAAGCATCTCACCTGCATACATGATGTACCAGGAGTTGACTTATACACTGTCGCAGGAAACATCGAGAAAGGTGGCCACACATTAGAAATGTTGTAATGTGCAAGAGGTTCTTCTTCGCTGGAAAGTTTTCATCATCACCAATGTAATTTTGTTCCTGGTATGTATTCAGTCTCACAAGTTAAACTTCCTTTCTTTTAATAATATGTTTATTGAAGAGTTGATTCAATATAATGTCAAAAATGTGTATCACATGTCCAAGGATTATTATTGCTCACGAAACTTATAAATGTTGTGTTTAATTTTTACCAAGTTAACAAGGGTGTGACTACTGGAGTTAATTATTATCAACAACTTTCTTCCTTCTAATCTTCCCATTGCATTCAATTCCATCACAGGGTGGAGATGCAAAGCTATTCATATGCAAATGTATATGTTAGAAGGCAGTTCCAGATGGAACATCTCAAGAGAAAGAGACTCTTTCAGAGTTCCTGCACGATCAAATGCAAGACTCTTCGACATTCGTATGATGTCCAATGTCAAATACCTTAGTGAGAGTGTACTTGGTTTTAAAGTTCTGCCTGAATTTGTATCACCAGGACAACCAACAGGTAATCATTTTATCATATCATATCCTGCAGAATGTATGCTCTCAATAGGTGATGACCTATTCTGGGAGAGTATTTCGGAGTTTATGTTTCGTGGTGAAAGGGGGTAGGTGTAAGGTACATATAAAAGAGATAAACCTTTAGAAAAGGTGCATTGCTGATAGGGAATGAGAGCTAGCAAACCTATATCTTCAACTACAATGATTAATAATTTCTGTCAATTTACCATTTCTAGATGAAAAGATAGCAGCCGAGTACATGCTCGCACAGTCAGACAGAGGTGACCTTAATGCACCTATTACAAAATCAGAAGCTAGACCAACATTGCCAGATGTACCAGCCAATAAAGAGGACAGTGAGGAAGATGACCAAACGATATCCACAGCAGCTGACATAAATAAAGTCGAGAAAACACGGAAAGAGCTGCTAACAGTTAGGAAACATCCAAAACTGTCAACTCCAGTAATACACAGCTATGTAAAAAGATCATACTGATAGTAACATAGTTGACATTGCCTCAATTGCCCATACCACATTGAAAGATTATACGAAAGGTTCTGTAAAATGCTCTTAAAAAGACTTGATAAAAAAAATTACGGAAATCTACACTGTGGCACAATGCTACAGTTATTAGGTCTTACTGTCTTCCCCCTAACTTTATGCAAATGTGACATTTCCTTCCACAGATGAAAACACACATTAAAGTTTCAATAGCTGGTAATTATCTTTTCTATTACTACGAAATTTCCAGCATTACAGACATTAAAATTTTTCACATCTGTCTTTATCCAGGTTGAAAATGATACATGGGGGCAGCCAGGCTGGGATGCTGTTGACAAGCTGGCAGGATATCTTGTTCAGCTCAATACAACAACGACAGCAATGTAAATGAAAGAGGCACAGGAAGTTGTACAGCTGTATAAACAGCTGAGCACTTTTGACCGTACCGATTGAGTACAGTTTGAAGTCAAAGAGCCACATACCTGGTCCACGGAGAGCCTCAACGAAAAGAAGTGGGTCTGCTTCTGGTCAACAGGCTGCTGAAAGGTAACATTACTTTCATTTCACAATCATTATGTTTTATTAATATTATTCTAAAAATATTACCAAGAATTGGCCTACATAACATCTGCCAACAAAAAGGACAGGCACAATGTCACCACAACATATCAGAATATTTCCGATAAATCAGTAGTGGCTCTGGAGTAATTATTTCAATTAAAATGATGAACAATCTTTTGTGATACATCCTGAAAATTTCTACATTAAATATACTGTGCATTAATAGTATCCAGTTGTTTAATTTCCACCAAGTGCAAACTTTGAGGCTTCCTCTTGGAAAATTATATAATCGTAAAATGTTTTATTAATTACGAACATCTTCTATTTGAGGTTGTATCTCTCAGGTGGTGTTGTTGCCCAAAGCCCTGTCTCTGCCTGAGACTTTTCAAAATTCTTCTCGCACCCAAGGAACAGACCGAAAGATGTCAATGGGGTCACGCTGCCAATTTCACAATCAATTGTGCCGAGCTACTCACACATAGAGCAGCTGGTGGAAGATTCACCATTTGTGATGGAAAATACTGATCTTGTCCTGGTGGCTGTAAACAATACAACTGTCTCCAAATGGTAAGCATCACTTAAAAATATCATATCATGTGGGTGAAGTGTCCACTTGCAATGGTAACGATTTATGCCAATTAAGCAGAATCAAACTCATAAGGCTAAAGATTCATTTAAAGACCATATGTTCTTACAATCACAAGGTTAGTTATGCTTCTGTAGGCATGACATTAGAAATAGATAGTTGCACTAAATATTGCCTGAATCATGCTCACTTACATAGTAAATACTTGCAATAAAGTGAAGAAGGGACTTTACACACGTCACGACGTCTTAACAAAATATATGTTAGTGCAAAATGGAAAATATCAAAGACATACAGGACCTTTTTTTACTGCTAGGATCAAACATATACCAAATTGAAATTTGCAGTGGTGAAACACTTTCTTTCCAATCAGGTCAACATTTGGATCATCTGCTGCAGTTCTTCTTATTAAAAAGAAGAGTAACTACAGTTTTCCTTCCTTTTCTAGACTAAACAAACGGCAAAAGAGAGATGGAAAGAAAAATCTACTCCAAGGCATAAATCTTCCCAGTAGTATCTCTATTGCAACTGAGCCACTTCCTATGCCACGATCAAAGCCATTGATAGCAAGTAGCCATCAAACAAGCATGGAATTTGATGAGCCAGAAAACAAAGAGGGTCAAACTATGGTGGGGCCAAGGAAAAGAGGAAATACTATCACTTGTCCCAGCACTGCAAGTGCACATCAAAACATTGAAGTTGAAAACCAAGAGTCCCCACCATGTCCGTTTCCGCAGTGTCAGGGATGGTTTCCTTGGATGCCTTGGCCAATGTATGGAAATGTACCTGCATGTCCTTCACCACCTCCACCAGCAACAATGACAGAAAGCAAATCACGCCATGGTAGGTGGAGAGAAGAGAAAGCTGTTCAGGAAGACCAGCTGCGTGAGGAGCAAGGACAACCACCCAAGAAAAGGTATCAAAAAATAAAATACCAGTACGTTTGTACTATGTGCCAAAAGGAAAAAACCGAGGAAACTGGACATTCACAGTACCAGGGGAAATGGTATTGTCCCTCATCTGGGATAACCCTTCAAGGGTGGAGAAGTTCAATGAACAAATAAGTTTGTTGAATGCATGAAAAATCTACATTTTGGCATCATTTTATCCATAGTTTTGAAAAGAACACTTGAAAAATAGAAAATATGTCAAGACCGGGGATCGTATCTATAGTTACATGCAACGCAAGGAAATGCTTTTTTGTAACTTAATATCAAGACCTCTTTACAAAATTAAGATCAAATGTCATGCTTTGAAATAGCATCAAATATCGTCATTAAATCCGTTGTGTTACTGGTGATAAAATGATAACCTGTAGGTTGCTGTTGACTTTGCATGATCGTGTCATTTGATTTGTGGTACCACGGTAGTAAGGGTTAGACTTAGGCAGGAAAATTAAGGGGGAAGGCGTCCATCCCACTAATTTTCCGCATCCAACTGTTGTAGTGCGGTCAAATAGTAGGCTAAGGAGTAGAATTGGTGGCCTATATTATGCATTCTACTTTGCCGAACTTATATGTCAGAAGTTGATGCCTTGGGGGGGAGGGGGGGGATTACGATTAGCAATTTACATCAAAAATGTAAATATGACCAGATATGTAAATAAATCATAACCTATAGCATGAATAGTACGTTGTCGTTATACATTCTCTGCATAGGCCTACGTTACACGGTACTCCAGCATACCATTTTCCTTTACAAGGCGTGCTCTTTGTCTGCCATATTAAATAAATAAAGGTCACCGTAGCAGCGTTCCCAGGGACAGTGGGCGAGTCCAGTGGGCAATGGGCAAGGTATTTGCAAATATCACATAATCATATTTTAGAAAGTTCATGTCCCTCCCACGCTATTTTTCTGATGTGAGTAATAAATTTATCTCTTCCACTATTTTAACCTATAAAAGGGTTACTTTAGAACAATTAAACAGTAACTAACGCAGGTACGACCCCGTTGAGTGCACTTTTTGGATTATGGAACCATTACTCTTTACCAACCATTGCCACACATCTGACACACATATTTACAACAACAAAAAAATATATTGGTAGTTGTGTTCCGGAGACTGATTCAACTACCTCTCATCCCTGTCATCTATAATAAAAACTATCAATTCTTTTTGGATCACAAAATTTAAAGGGACACGCCCGACGAAACACACAGGGGGTTACCGCATCGGTACACATCAGTACACCGATATTCCCAAAGAGATACAGTAATATCGATGGACCACCATTCTTCAAAGTATTCAATACGAGTTAAGAAATAGTTTTCACATGGAAAGTTCGAATAAAGATGAAAAACTAAGTCAAAAGTCCCTTCGAACTAAAGAACTTCCAATTACAAGTGCAAAATATTTTCCGCTAAGCCATGCCACTTTCCTCCTCTCTCTTTCCCCCTTTTCCCTTCCCCTTCGCCCTCCCTAGGCAGTCCGTTATGCCCTGATTCATTTACAAGAAACAATCTCATGGATGATTCACTTACAAGAAACACTCTTATAGATAATAAAACTCTACAAACCTTCTTATGCGAAGTGGAAAAGATACTCAATGATCGATCTATCACAAGGGTTTCGAGTGACCCTAGTGATGCAGATGTGCCAACTCCAAACATTACATTTCATAGTACAACGTCTGGCTTATTTTTCTCTTTTTTCCACTTTATGGACCTCTTTATGTGAAGATGACTTAGAGAAAATTGTATTGGTGTGAAGAATAGCGGCAAGGAGAGCGAGAGGAAGACAGAGGACAAAATATCTACACAGTCTGCTTAAGGGACATTAATGAAGTGGACACGGTAGCCAATCTAATAAGAATGGCTAAAGAACGAGAGGAGTGGCGCACCATGATCGCCAACGTCAAGAGAGACATGGCATATCGGTAAGGTAAGGTAAGTTATGTGAATACTTTTAGTGTTGATATCCACTAACTCGCTCGCCTGTCCCTTTTTCCTAGTGGGAAAATGCGGTGGCACATTTTAACCTTAAAACAGAGGTGGAACCTTATTTTTAATCAAGTGAGTACAACCTCTCTCTCATTTGCATCTTTACATTTATGCATTTATAGGTTTTTATTGTTCTGTTGTTGTTGGTTGTTGTTTATTTTTGGGTTGTGTTTTTTCCTCTCCCAGAATTAAACATAGCATACAATATCTACCTTATTGATCCAGCATCTTACTGAAATGGAAGAATTGTATTGATCACTGAAATACACTAATAATTTTATCACTCTCTGTTCTTTTTTGGTAACAGAACACTCATCTAAATCGTGCATACGTTCGCGAAGAAACTGGCAAGAAAACCGGTCATCCGATCATTTAAAATATTTACGCTATCCCTCGTTGCCGTCAATTTGCGCACAACATCATTGTTACTCAACTGCCCTAACTACCTCGGCTTCACAATACTGGATCTGTCGAAAGATCTTATGTATAACTTTCACTATGATGTAATCAAGAATCGCTATCCAGGTAAAGTATCTCGTCTACTGTTTACAGACACGGACTCCCTCTGCTACTCTATCTTTACCAATGACCTCTACGACGACCTTAACTCTGTTAAGAGCCTCTTCGACTGTTCAAATTACCCAAGCACCCATCCTCTACACTCTACAGAAAACAAGAAAAAATAGGGAAGATGAACGACAAGTTGAATGGAGAGCCTATGGAAGAATTCGTGGGCCTACGACCCAAGATGTATTCGCTTAAGTTATTGCAATTTCTTTGGACGTGAGAGAAACAGAATAGTTTAAGAGATATTTCAAATTGTTACAACTTGTAGGTATCTGTTGCGACGATAGTTTATTGCCATAATTTTTAACCCAAGAATCTTACAACTCATTATGATACAATGAATTTTAACTATGTATCTGTGATTCTCAACGTGGCAAGGTTTATGTAACTTTTGTGATCCACAGTGGTACCTATTTTAAAAGAATTTATGGTAAGCATATTTTCAGTGGACTTTGAGTCGAGGAAAAGTGCAAATTCAGTGCAGACATCGTCAAAGCATGTTAAACTTGTCTTGTCAGTTTGCATCTTTTAGTGGCTACTCTTTGCAGAATGTATGTACTATAATGAAGTCTGAACCTTGATGGCATTAAAACCCTAATTTAACACATGCTACAATTTTCTTTGTTTAGGTACTACTGGAGAAAAGCCTTCCAACTGGTCTTATTATGCCAAAGTGCATGTTATTCTGAGCTCCTCGGACTCGTGCAATCTCCAATCAGTGGAGGAATTTTATCTTCCAGAAATGCTTCAGCTTTTAGAGGAGTCCATTCAAGAGGATATTGACCAAGAGCAGGAGGTAGGCATACAAGATGATAAACAAGATAATGTACCAGGTGGTGAACCTCCTATAAAGAAAAGGAAAATAGGAGGAGAGATCGAGGAGTATATGAAGACAACTACTGAGTTACTAAGGAGTGAGCATGAGGAAAACAAGAGAGACAGAGAGGAACAAAAGGATTACAGGGAAAGGCAGACAAGGGCAAAACTTCAGAAAGCACTGGTGGATATTCTTAAAGGACATGTAGATAAACATCAATAGTTATTATATTTGTATATTTGTATGCATGTACCCTTGGGTGCCAAATAGACGCCCTCCCCCTGCTAATTAATGTTTCAAAAAGTTTCCACCCAGGACATTCTTATTCCAACCCACAACATTTTTAAAAAGTTACATTGTACTTTGTGAACCTGCTAACATGCGGAAAACCCCTAAAAATTTCTACCTTTGCCACAGGCCTGCAATGAAATAAGAAAAAGAAGAAGAAAAGGGGTAAGAGAGAGGTTGCAGAAAATTTAACGTTTTGACTGATTCACTGAGAACTAAACATTCTTACAGGCAATATTTAGTCTATTGTTAAAGTAGGTATGCCTTTACATTCTCAGTTACTAACATTTACATATTCGACATTTTATGATGATTACAATACAAGTTTCTGTTGTTGAGGATAGTTTTTCCCAATAAAAATACATATGTAATACTGAGACATCAATTTTGAATCCAAAAGTAGTGTGAATTTTGCGTTTTTCTTGACAGTCGTATTATTTCTTCATTTTAGTCGCAACTTTAACCTGCTGTTTATGTGGAAAAGTAAGATATAAACAAGCTTTTGTCAATAGAATATGCAATTTATCATATATCAGCCAACTTTACAGTCAAAATGACTAAAACTGATACTAACAAAATCATTTCTGTCCTTTGATCAAATACACACGTACATATTAATCTTACTTGCAACATTGCTGTGCATTTTGTAGGTGGGATAGACACAACAAGCACTGTGGAGGAAACACTGCAACAAAACATGGCAGAAGAGTCCACTGCACAAGAACTTCCTACTGAGTTATTGTTTTCTGCCAATGAAGAGAATAGTGATGAAGGTCACACCCAAGTCATGAATAGTACCACAACCAATGCTGATGCAAAGGTTAAGCAGAGGAAAGAAACGATGAGCAAGTTTCTTGAGGACCAAAAAGAAAAAAACAACTACATCACGTTTCATTACGGATATACAATTGCTGCATTGTGTAAGGAAAGGCATATCCCTTAAAAGAAAACTGCCGGAACAGTCACAAAAGATGGACCAAGAATACATGCAACAAGCAGACAAAGTGCTAAAACCATGGAGACATTAGGGAAGTCCATGACTGACTGTTTCTCCATGATGAACTGATATACATACAATCTCAAATGAATGTAGTTGAACATCAGCAATGTAGTAATCAAAAAGGAAATGTTTTACACACACACAATTGCGTAGATAACTAACAACAAAAAACACACCAACTTGAAGAGATATCAATTATAAACTTGATTGAAAAATGTACAACAAGCTTTGACAAGTTTGTCATCATAGATATAATAAACAAAGAGTTTGTATGTGGGCTTTTCCTACAAATTTACTAAGTGCTGTAATACTGTTGAGATCTAACTCGTGCTTATTAAAAACTAATTCACATGATTGTATGCAGCAGGATTCGTTTTTGGCACGTTAACAGATAATCTTTCTGTAAATCAAAAGTCCTTGAACCAATTCACGAGCAATACAGTCCTGACACAATATACTCAGTAGAACACCCAATACAAAACGATCATTTGCCACCACACCTGATAAAAAATTAGAGGAACAATTGCATAAGCGGAAAAACTGACACACTTGAATTTGTTGATCCTGA
>JAAAKM020000226.1:0-29051 GCA_010016025.2 Alatinidae sp. Z8VKAUB7J3 | reverse complement strand
CGAGCTTGACTGTGTGATGGGCGGACCGCCCTGCCAAGGGTTCAGCACTGCGGGCAAAAAAAACGTCTACGACCCGCGAAATAGTCTGGTGTTTGAGTTTGCCCGCTTGATCTGTGACATCAGCCCGAAGGCCATGGTGATGGAAGAAGTACCCAATATCCTGAACATGGTCACACCGGACGGATATCCCGTTGTCGATCAATTGTGCAAAATTTTAGAAGAAGGCTCTTTCGCCGGATTTCAGGCATTCAAGGATGCGCTGAAGAATAGTCCGAACGCCGTCTCTGCAATCAAGACCCGCAAGCATGCGTCTGGCCCGGCATCGGATGACAAGTCGAAAGGCACTCAACATGATCTCTTCGCGGAGGTCTCCGCGTGAACCGCTACGCATGGAAGACAGAGCCAGTCCCCGGCGGACACAAGGCTTTCATCCGCCGCGTCGATCGATCCGGATATGAGCCGGTCCGGGACAGGCGTGGTCAGCAGAAGACCTGGCCCACGCTCATTGAAGCGGAGCATGCGGCAATGATGCTTTTGCTCTCATTCGTCAACACCGACATGCGGCGGTGCGGCGACAAGCTGCAGGCAAATAGGTCCGCCGCGGATCGACTATTTCCCGGACTGGTCAAGCAGCGAGGCAAGACCAAGGCTGTTGTGGTGGAGCGGCGATGAAAAAGCGGCGCGGTGGATGGACATGGGGGCCAGTGGAAGGCGTCAAGCTGCGCGTGCTGTCTGTCGGAGCGGGCATTCAATCGACTACTTTGGCACTTATGGCCGCACGCGGGGAAGTTGGTCCGTTGCCAGACGCAATGATCTTCGCGGATACGCAGGCCGAAATCTCCGCAACATTGGAGAATTTGCAGTGGCTTGAGGGCGAAGTTACCCGCCTGACCAACGGTCGTATGGAATGCCATCGTGTTTCTGCCGGGTCACTTACCGAGACGATTGAGCGTCGGGCTAACGGCGAAGGACGTTTCGTCTCTGCGCCATTCTATACAAGCAATGGGGGTATGGGTCGGCGCCAATGCACACGCGAATTCAAGGTGGAGCCGCAAACACGCAAACAGCGTGAATTGCTGGGGTACAAGCCGCGCCAACGAATACCGCCTGGAACATGCGAAGTCTGGATCGGATTTTCGGTCGACGAAGCTATCCGTGCTGGGGCGGCATTCGAGCGGTGGGTAGTCAATCGGTTTCCGCTTCTAGAGCAACGAATGTCTCGACACGATTGCATCACGTGGCTGCAAAGGAATGACTACCCCGTGCCGCCCAAGTCGGCGTGCTCATATTGTCCTTTCCGAAAAAAGGTCGAATGGCGGTGGTTGCGAGACAACGACCCTGACGCGTGGTCGGAAGTTCGTAGAATCGACAAGTTAATTCGAAACACGCCGAGCATGAAGCATCAGGAGTGGGAACCTGACATGTACACCTTCAACGCGGACAATCCCGGCGATTATGAACGCATGAAGCGCCGGCAAGAGATTGCCGAAGCCATGCTGTATGGCGCCCGCCGCGCGCCAAAGACGGTTGGCGAGGGAATATATTCGGCACTGAGTGATATCGGCTCGGGCTTGCATGCGCGTTCTGCCCGAAAGGGCCGGGAGGGCTTGCAGAATACCGCCAGCGATTTTGCATCAGGCACATTCGGACGATTGAGCGGCGGAGGCGGCGATTTCCCGCCGGCACCGGCTACATCTGGCACCATTTCGACGGACGCACAAACGGGCGGCGATCCTGATCTTGTGTCATACATCCGTGAATCAGCCGGCCAACGTGGCATTGATCCGGATATTGCGCTTCGGGTGGCATATTCTGAGGGGCTTGCACCCGGCGTTTGGCAGAGCAACGTCAAAAACAAGCGTGGCGTTCGTGAGCCGTCATACGGACCATTCCAATTGCTTTTGGGCGGGCCGGGCACTGGATATCCGGAAGGTCTGGGCAATGCGTTCCTGGCACAGACTGGTCTTGACCCACGCGACCGCTCGACCGTGCGTCAACAGATCGACTTTGCACTTGATCAGGCAAAAAAGGGCGGCTGGTCACCTTGGTATGGCGCGGCAAAGGCTGGCATTGGTCAGTGGGACGGGCTTCGCGGGCAGGAAGGAGCAAGCCTTGAGCGCGATATTCCGGGCAATATGGTCGCCGGTCTTGGCAATGCTGGCGTAGCCGACGCTCTGAGGGCCGCTGACGCAATGGAAGGGGTCCAGGTCGCGGACGCTTCCGGGCTCATGAAGCGCATTCAGACATCCGATATGGATCAGTTGAAAGCGCTCACTCAGCAGCATCAGTCCACCATGACGCCGCAAGAGGTCGATGCTGTCAGAAAGCGGGCCTACGAGCTTCAAGGAATGGAAGTCCCGGCAGATGCGGCGCCGATACCGGGACTTGCCCCAGACGTACCCGCAATTACCGCACCAACACGTCCGGTAACGCCAACTCCCCCAGCACCGATAGAAGCGGCACCACGGGGCGCGGTCAATCGCGGTGGAGCCTTGCCGCCGACGATCTCGCCCGATCTGGACAGCCGCATGCAGGGCGCACCGCAGCTCGAAGCACCGCGCAATGTGGACGGCCGGACAGTGGCCGGGGTGGAAAGCACAGGCAATCCCCGGCTGGACCAGTGGAACCGGTTCGCGCAACGTTCGGGTTCCAAGCAATTGATGGACGCGGATCCTCGCAAAGGCATCCTGGCCGCACTCACTGGTTTGGGACAGCCAAGCAATCGTCCTGGCTTTCCAGCGCGCCCGGGAGCCAGCCAGTTGACGGCCGAAAATGCCACGGCCTCATTGGATGCTAATCCGTACCTGCCACAGTCTACAAAGCGTGTCGCCAACGCCATGCTGAATTCAAAACAGGGTGGCGCTGAACCCAGTGAAGCAAAGAAGCGTGTCGCCGCTGCCATGCTTGGTGGGCAAAAAGTGCCCCTGCAGTTTGCCAGTCTTGATCCAGCCAACGACTTTCGCACAGAGCTTGCGCAGCCAGTAACGGCCTCAGAACGGCCGCAAGGCATTCCGGTGGGTGATGCCGCAGGCCAGCCCACAGAAACGCCTCAGCGAACACAGGTTGCCCAGAATAGGCAGCTTACGCCGCGTGACGTGCAGGACTTGCTTCGGATCATGAACAACCCGGCGTCTTCGCAGGCTCACAAGGCTTATGCGCAGTACCTCTTGCAGCAGCATCAGGCACAGCAGATGACGCCTGCACAGAAGCTCGATATGGAGTTGAAACGGGCACAGCTTGAACGGGCGCGACAGCCGAATCTGACAGACGATCAACGCGAATATGAAGCGGCCCAAGCACAAGGTTTTGACGGCACATTTTTGGAGTTTCTGACCGCGGTCAAAAAGGCCGGCGCCAGCAATACGACAGTGACGGTTGGTGGCAACGAAACGCCGATCCCGCCCTACAACAAGCTTCCGGCCGGCTATGTCTATAAGCGCGACCAGAACGGGCAAGTGCTTATTGATGAAAACGGTGTCCCAATGGCGGTGCCTATCACTGGCGGACCGGCCGATATTGAGGCGGCAGAAAAGGCAGAGGTTGAAGCCAATAGACAGGAGCTTGCAGCCCGATCTGGTAATGTCGTGGTGCAAGACATCGATCGTGCGATTGATATCATCAAGGGCAAGGGTGGCGGGTTCATTCCCGAAACAGGTCTGGTTGGCGGGGTCGCTGCATTGATTCCGGGGACCGATGCCTTCAAGGTTGCCAATTTCATCAAGACGGTGAAGTCAAATGCGGGCTTCGATAAGCTCCAAGCCATGCGTGAAGCCTCACCGACTGGCGGCGCATTGGGGCAGGTGTCGAATATCGAACTGCAGTTTCTGCAATCCGCTATTGGTAGCCTCGAACAAAGCCTGGACGACGCGACGCTGATCGACAACCTCAATAGGGTGCACAACATCTATCTGGACATCATCCATAGTCCGGGTGAGGGGCCGGAACGTCGCGCTCTTTCGTTCGAAAGCGATCTGCCAGAGGGTGTGAGTGAGGACGACGTCACGCACACCATGAAACTCCACGGCCTTACCCGTGAAGAAGTCCTTGAAAGGCTCAAATAATGCCCCGTGATTTGTTGGCAGAGAAGAAGCGTGCGCCTCGTGATTTGTTGGCCGAGAAGCCGGTGAATGACATCACGGCACAAAGGGACAAGTTCTATTCATCCGGAATTTATTCGGGCCGACACAACCCGCTTGGGCCTATTGCACGCGCGATCGATGCCGGTGCGCGAGGCATTCAGTCGGGCGTGTTGTTCAATTTCGATGATGAGCTTGGCCTTTCAACCAATGAGGAAAAGGCGGCATTGCGGCGCGAAAGTCCGATTGCCTCAACGGTCGGAGAGGTTGCGGGCGGTCTTGGCGTTGGTGGCGTGGCGGTCCGGGGTGGTCTGTCGTTGCTGAATGGTGCGAAGGCTACACTTCCAAGCCTCGCTGGGCGCGGCGCTGCTGAGGGCGCGGTGTATGGCAGCATTTACGGTTTGGGTGAAGGCGCGGGGTTGGAGGATAGGTTGAAATCGGCTGGACGCGGCGCTGTAGTCGGGGGTGGAATGGGAGCAGCGGGAGGTGTCGTCGCCCGTATCGGCATCGGCAAAGACATCGCCAAGCGAACACCTTCTGTCGAGCAGTTGAAACAGGCGGGCCATGCGGCCTACGAAGCTGCCGAGCGGGCGGGTGTCATATTCAGCAAATCCGGTATGCAAAAGCTTGGGCATGATATCGTAGCGACGCTCAGAAACCGGGCCTTCACACCGGAAAACAATCCGGAAGTCGTTGCATTCTTGCGCGCGTTCCAACGCGACGGATCGGGTCACACAACATTCAAGGGCCTTGATACACTCAGAAAAACGGCAAGCAACGGGATATCCGGAGCGAGAGACAGCACGAAGGCAATGCTCTCGGAGATCATCGAAAAGATCGACAACTTCATTGATGCCCCTGGAAACATTTCCGTCTTGACTGGCGACATGAAGGCCGGAGCGAAAGCCATAAAAGAGGCTCGCGCCTTTTGGTCTCGTGCAAAAAAGACGGAACTCATTGACGAAGCGTTGTTGAAGGCGGAGCGCCGTGCTGCCTCGAATTTTGCCGGTGCCGGCGAGGAGACCGCTGCCCGTCAAAACATCAGGAAAATACTCGACAGCAAGAAACTCTCACGGGGATTCACAGATACCGAGCGGGCGGCAATGGAACGGGTGGTGCGTGGGACAACCGGTCAGAATATCGCCCGATATGTCGGGAAATTTGCACCCTCCAGCCCATTTTCGGGGGCTGTTTCAACTGGTGTCGGTGGTGCAATCGGCAGTATGGTTGCCGGGCCGGTCGGCGCAGGAATTGGCGCAGGAACAACCGCCGCCGCCGGGCTTCTTGGAAGGCAGATCGCAAAGGCCGGCGCAACGAAAAACGCAGCATTGCTGGAGGCAGTAATTCGCAGCGGCGGAAAAGTCCCGCCACCGACATTGTCAGGCTCAAGAAAAGCTATTGCTGACGCTCTGATGCGTTCAGGCGCTCTCGCTCTTCCGTAGTACAGAAATCGAACTCCACGCACACATAGTCGCTTATTGGTGGGACGATATACCAAGCCAGCAAGAGACCAACCACCACCACAATTGAGCCTTGCCAGAAAAATGGTTTTGCATTGACACCAAAGAACTTTCGGTTCGGTTCATTTTCGCTCATAGGCGATACTTAATCACCCGGTGCTTTGGTGTCCAGATAAGCGCGGAGAATGCGTCGGATGGCTTCGGGGCGCGAAGGGGAGTCGGGTTCGGAGCCGATGAAGGAGTCGAGGGAAGAAAGAAGGTCTGGCGGTACTCGAAGCGTGACGGGAGTTGCATTGACTGGTGGCCGTCCACCTTTGTTTTTTTTAGTTTCTGACATTGACAACCTAATTTTCGCTACGTAGGTTGATGATGTCAGAAACATGACGGGCTGACAAGGTGCTACCAACACCATGCCAGCCCTAACCGAAACCACGTTCGCGAGAGGAACATGGAATGGCTGAATCTGTAGATATCACAAGGCGGGCCGTTTTACAGGGTTCAATCGTTGCTTCGGCGGCGGTTGTCCCTGCAATGGCGCTTGCTGAAAATTTCGATACCGAAGAACTTTTGGCACCACCAAATTCTGACCCGGTTACCACTTATGCGGCCCATGTCGTCGGCAACAGTATGATGCCGCGATATTTCGATGGCGAGATTGTCTATGCGGACACTTCAAGGGTGCCGGAAAAGTTCGATTACGTTGTAGCTCTCATCAAGCCGGAAGACGGCTCAGAGAAGCCTTTGGCTTACATCAAGTCTCTCTACCAGTGGGATGAAAGCGGCCTTGTTCTGGCACAGTTTCACCCCGGCAAATATTTGCAGTTTCCGGCAGACCGGGTGTTGTCTGTCGATAAAATCATAATGAGCGGCGAACGCCGTCCCTAATCCAAATATCTCGAATTCCCCGCGACCAAGGGGGAGAGCGCGAACACAAGAGCTTCTGTGGCCTCGGTGTTCGTAAGAACCCACTCACGCGCTTGGTGGCTTGGTCGGCCGAGCGTCACAGGAGACTGAAATGCCGACAAAGAAAACAGTAACAGCAATCGAGCTTCCGGAGATGAAGTTCGAATACATGGATGTCACGATCATTGGTGATACCCCGCTTATCGTTCATGCGTGGTCGAAAAAGGCGATCACCGAAATGCTCGACAAGCAGATGAAAAAAGCCAAGGGAGCAAAGGAACCGAAGGACCCGGTTCAGGACTTCGAAGCGTCTCTCTACCGAACGGACAAGGGATATGGCTTTCCGAGCGTTGCGTTCAAGAATGCAGCGGTCACGGCTGGAACATCGGTTGCCGGAATTACGAAGATCGCCGCGCGTCAAGCGTTCCATATTCTCGGCGATAATGTTGAGGCACCCGGCGTGTTCGAGGGTTCAATAACCCGGACAAATCTCGTTCGAATTGACGGATCTGAACCGGTTATGCGTGAGGATATGGTGAGGATCGCAATGGGTACGGCTGACCTTCGATATCGAGCCGAATTCTGGCCGTGGTCAGCAACGATTCTTGTTCGCTATAACGCTAATGTTCTCAGCCCGGCGCAAATCCTTAATCTGATGAATTGTGCCGGATTTGCCGTTGGTGTCGGCGAGTGGAGACCCGAAAAAAACGGCCAAAACGGCATGTTCCATGTCGGTACCGAGGCTGAAATGAAGGACGCCGCGTGATGGAGATTGGCGGCTTTGAGTTTGCAGAGGGTGTCCGCTTTCAAGCGGGCGCTCACACTGATCCCAAGATGGTCGGCGAGCACCTTGAATTGCTGCGGAAGCAGTGCAAGGGCGAACTGACAGCAGAGGACGTGTTGAAGGATGCGGAGAACTCCAATTCGCCACTTCACAGCTTCTTCGAATGGGACGACACAGAGGCGGCAAGGCAATATCGGCTGAAACAGGCGCGCGGGCTCATTCGGGCTGTTGTGGCTGTCTATGTGTCGGAAGATAAGCCGGCAGTCAGACAGCGGGCTTATGTCAATATTCGAGAGCCAGGCGCGCAGCATTATCGGGAGATCGGTCACGCGCTTTCACTGACCAAGACCCGTGAAATGGTGCTGCAACGGGCATGGCAGGAACTTCAATCTTGGCGACAGAAATACCGGGATCTGAAAGAATTCGCGGACCTGTTTGATGTTGTCGATGATCAGGAAAGGAACTTGCCGAAGGCGGCAGTAAACGGGTAATATGCATGTGGGTTACGGCGAGAGTTACCAACACAACCTCGCGCTTTCATTGAGAGTTTCACGGCAGGCGACGTATGGCGTGTTCGGGTGTGACGGGCCATGGCGGGTCACGGCAGTCGAGGCATGCCCAGGCGCGGCAGTCGGGGTAAGGCCCGGTTTGGCGTGGTCCGGCGAGGCGCGGCACGTCAAGGCAGTCAAGGCGAGGCGGGGCGAGGTCAGGTCTGGCACGTCAAGGCCGGCGAGGCCGGGTATGTCCGGGCCGGGCGAGCCAAGGCACCGCAAGTTCTGGCGAGTCAAGCCAACGCAAACCAAAGGGCGGTTCCTACGGGAGCCGCTCATACCGTTCATGTTCGATGGTTTTGGAATCATCATCTGCCATCGTCCCAAAATAGGGACGCACTTATAGATTGTCCACTTAGACAGTTTCGAGTTTCTTTACCTTCTTGAGTGCGGGATCACGGTCAGCGTGCCATGCATCATGATCGGCCTGCATGCGAAGCCAGATACCAGCGCCGTTACCTAGGACACGCCCAAGCATTCCGGCGACTTGTCGGGTGACGGGCTTCTTCTCGGTCATGATGGCATGCAAATGCTGCCGGGTGATGCCGAGAAGGTCAGCAAATTCGGCCTTGGTTTTGCCGATGGCAGGGAAAATATCATCCAACAGCTCACCGGGATGAGTAGGGCAGCGATTGGGATCACGAACAGCAGGATAATCAGTCATAGCGATATCACCCTTTCTCACTGGTAATTTTCGAAATCAAGAACATAGGCATTACCGTCTTCAAATTCGAATGTAATGCACCATGGACCATTAATATGGATGGTGTAGCGGTCTGGTGAGAAGCCGGACAGCTTGTGAAAATTGAAGCCGGGAACATTCAAATCTTCTATCACGGTAGCGACGTTGATTGCGGTGAGGCGAACCCGGATGCGCTTATGCAATTTGGTGTCGATCTTTGACCGTTTACCTGCCCAAAGGGCTGCGAGTTGTTTGTGGCGAAACGTCTTGATCATGTAAACAATATGGTTACACACAGCGAAATTGCAAGACCCTGAACGGAAAATATGTAAGAAAATAAGTTACACTTTTTCGAATGGCTACAGGCTCCCAACTCGGGGGCCTTTTTCATGGGAGCAACACATGCCCAGAGACGGAAGCGGTGTCTACACCAAGCCCGCGAACACGACGGCATCGCCGAATACGACGATTGAATCGACCAAGTACAACACGGCGATTGACGATCTTGTTGCCGATGCCAACACAGATCGGCCGATTGTGGCCGGTGGAACCGGGGCGAGTGACGCCACGACGGCACTTGCCAACCTAGGAGGCTCTCCGCAGCCTGGTTATGTGTCCAAGTCAGGCGCCTACACTGTTGTTGCAGGCGACAAGGGCAAACTGATCGACTGCACCGCTGCATTGACCCTTACTTTGACCGCAGCGGCGACGCTCGGCGCGGGATTCGCCTTCTATGCCAAGGCCAACGGTGGCGACATTACGATTGATCCGAATGGTTCGGAGACCATCAACGGATCATCAACGCTGGTTGTGGCTGGTGGGACATCGGCATTGATCGTCTGTGACGGCTCGAATTGGTACACGGCGCAGGTAACCGCTGGCAGCGCTTCCGCTGGCCACATATTCGGCCTTGAGTTGTCGAACGGGACGGATACAGACCATGACATCGATATTACGACCGGCTCATGCGCCAGCGATGATTCAACGCCCTACCTGATGCGGTTGGCTTCCGCGCTGACAAAGCGGCTTGACGCCCCGTGGGCGGTCGGGACCGGGAACGGTGGTTTGGATACAGGATCGATTGCAGCAGATACATGGTATCATAAATGGATCATTGAGCGGTCTGACACACGGGTGGCGGACGCGCTTTTCTCCGCGTCCGCTACTTCGCCAACGATGCCGACAAACTATGATCGAAAGCGGCGGATTGGTTCCGTTCTAACCGATGGCTCCGCCAACATTATTGGCTTCACGCAATCCGGTGATGATTTTCGCTGGCTCAATCCACCGTCAGATGTCAATGCGTCTTCTATGGGAACCTCTGGCGTGTTGCGAACCGTATCAACGCCGCTTGGTGTGAAGACCATAGCAATCCTTGGCGCTGGTACATCTGCCGTCAGTCAAGATGCGCGCGGGCGGATTATGAGCCCCGATACAACGGATGTCGCGACAGACGGTTCAAATGCAAACATAGGAACCTCGTTTGGGTCTGTTACCGGTCAATCTTGGAGTGAGTATCGAATACGGACAAATACCTCATCCCAAATTCGGTCGCGTTTCATTTTCTCGAGCAGCACAATTTTTCTGTTCGTCAACACAATAGGATGGGTTGATCCACGTGGGAGACTGTCATGAAGTATGTAAGGCGCGAAAGCGGGAAAGTTGTAGAGATCGCGCAGTGGCCTATTGATGGTGCGTCGGAGGAAAGACTCTCTGACGATCATGCGGATGTCCTTGCATATTTAGACCCTCCCGCTTCTACCGACCCAAAGGATTATCCGCTCAATCCGTTTCAGTTTTTCACCTTCCTCGAACAAATCGGGCTGAATGAAGCAGCGGTAGACGCGGCCATTGATGTGGTGGAGCCGGATGACATGGAGCGGATCAAGCACAAGCGCCGATTCCGTCATGCCACGGCCTACCGACGCAATCACCCATTGCTGGTGTCGCTGATTTCAGCGGTCGGCAAAACGCCTGCAGAAATTGACACCGCTTGGATGGCGGCAAAAGACCTCCAATAAGCGAGAAAACATGGCTCAGAAAGTAAGCCGTGAGGGGCTGATTGAAATCGCCTCTCACGAAGGAATTGTCAGGTCTCCATATAGGGACAGCGTGGGCGTGTGGACGGTAGGCATAGGGCATACCGCCAGCGCCGGCGGTCCGAACCCGAAGATTGATCGGCGCGAATTCTCGATAGCCGAAATCATGGAGATATTCGCCCGCGATATCGCGAAGTTTGAGGCGCGCGTGAACCGGGCGTTCAAGGTGAAGCTCAAGCAACACGAGTTCGATGCAGCGGTTTCCTTCGACTTCAACACGGGCGGCATACATCGCGCCTCTTGGGTGAAGGATATCAACGCAGGTAACCGGTCTGCCGCCAAGAAGGCATTCATGCGCTGGCGCAAGCCGACTGAGATCATTCCGCGCCGCCAGAAAGAATGTGACCTCTTTTTCAGGGGTAAATACTCAAGCCGCGGCAGGGCGAATGTCTATCCCGCCACTGCCGCAGGCCGGGTGCTTTGGCGTCGGGGCAACAGCGTCGAGGTCGGCCGATTGATGGACGATGCCATAGCGCTCCATACAGAGCCGCCATCACCCAAGGCTCCCACACATCAAAAGCCGTCACAAACGCCACCAGCAAGCTCTGGCGGCGGCTGGCTGGCGCGACTGATCAATCTTTTCAGAAAATGGAGAACGTCATGACCAAATACAACAAATTTTGGGTGGCCGTCCTGACGGTCGGAGCGAATTTCGTTCATCAGTTTTGGGGCATCGATCTCGGGATAGACCAGGCGACAGCGACCACGCTTGTGGGGGGTGTCGGTGCTGCCTTCGTCTGGCTGGTTCCCAATGGAGGAACGGCCTAATGCAGCACTACAGATGCAAATGCGGCAAGTGCGAGTATTTCGACAGCGGCATGCCTCCGCAGCCCTGCCAAGGCTGCGATGATTGCGGCACCACGTATGCGCAACATCCGGACGGTCACAAACCGCGCATCCCTCATGATTGGAAGCCTCAATACAACAAGGACACCGGTCAGCCGGACCGGCCGTACTGCCGTCGCTGTTTCGCACGTCAGGAGAAAGAGGATGCTTGATTTGATCACCGGAGGCAATGGAACGCTCGCCATGATTGGCGCAGTCATTGTCGGGGCTCTAGCTGTGCTGTGGAAGGTTTTCCGCACGGGCAGGGCGGTTGAACGCGGCCGGGCCGCAATGAAGGATAACAAGGGTTGGAAATATGCCGACAAGAAACAACAGGAAGCCGCTGATGCTCGCCGTGCTGCTCGCAAGCGGAATGACACTGGCGGCTTGTACGGCGATGACGGGCACAAGCGGTCCTGAACCGTCGCTGGTCGCCTGCCGATCGTTCGAGCCGGTGACATGGTCGGAAGACGACAGCCCGCAGACCATTCGCGAAATCAAGGAGCACAATGCCGCATGGACGGCTGTGTGTGGCAAATCATGAAACCGATATTGATGGTTGTGGCTCTATCGGCTCTGGCAGGTATCACCTCTGCCAGCCCGCTCCTAACCGGTCCGATGCCTCTGTGTGGTGACGATAATGCCAAGTTCCGGGAACTGCTTGCCGGCATTGATCAGCAACGAAAATGGACTGGCAAGCGGATCAACAATGCCGGGCAGAAAAATGGTTTGATGGAAATGACGGCAGGGCGGCTTGGCAAGTGGTCGCTGTTTTTCCGGTTCGAGGATCCGGGCGGAAAAAAGAAGGTCTGCCTTGTGGCGCGCGGGACCATGAGTCGCGGTTATTTCGGGAGGCCGATGTGAGCGGAAAATTACTTCTTGCCGCCAGTGGCGCTATCATCGCCGGCATGTCGGTAATCTTCGGATACGGCGTGCTTCACAGCAACGTGGCTGCCAATGCAGAGGATGTCGCAGAGCTTGAAAGTCGAATCGGGAGGGCGGAAGAACGGACCGGTGACATTCGTGAGCGGCTAAAGGGTATCGAGGTCACACAGCAGCAACAGAACGAAACGCTCAAGCGGATTTTACGGGCTGTTGAGGGACGGTCATTGCGGTAAAGCCGATAAGTAAGTTCTATTCTGATTGGGTCTCATTTGGGGATTCACTGGGCTTGTTGGGCTTAGGGTCCCCCTTAAGTCGCTTTAGAGCCTCTAAATAGGCATCATCTAAACTAGGGTCAGCCGGCCCCAACATGGGCAACATCCAACTCCTATTCCAAAATGCTTCAGGAGCAATATAGAGATCGCGAGGCAACGTTCCTTGAGTTGCCCATTCATCGAATTCGCCCCCTGGTATTTCCACATCTGCATATTTTTCCAAAACCCTGAGTGCGAATTTGCGCCCGGGGAGTGAGGTATCCTTGTTTTCGCCGCCAAGGATCGACAGGGCGATATTGACCATTTGGATGTCTTGTCCGCGGTCTTTGTTCCAATAGTCAAAAGCGCCGATCCAGATTGATCCCAATACCGTAATTGCTGAGACGCCAATTGCGGCGAAAATATTCTTTCCAATGTCGATTGCTGACATTTATTTTCCGCTCAAGAGGAATAAGGGTCTCTTTTTGTATTTTACTCAACCGTGTCAATCAACTCCGGCCCCTTGTTCTTTACGCTACCTACATCTTTCGAAACCGGGTGAAATACCAGATCAGATCCCCGGTTCTCCTGCAGTATGTCCAGCGCATCAGTCTTGCTCGCATTGCCATCCATCCATGACGCCAAGGCGCCCTCCTTGAGAATCACCGGCATCCGGTCATGGATATGCGAAATGTTGTCCGTGGCTGCCAGTGTGACGATTGCGAATGACCGCATATCGAGCGCCTTGTTGTAGGACATGATCCCCGCAAATGCATACGGCTCAAATGTGGGCGCGTCTCCTGGCAAGTGGATCAAGTATGGCTGTTTGTCTTTCGTTTTCTTGTCGAGCACCAGCCATTCAAAATATCCAGTCGCCGGGATCAGACAGCGACCATATTCGAAGGCCGTGCGAAAAAACGGCTTCTCTGCGACCGTTTCACCCCGCGCATTGATCATCGCCCGGATCTTGTTGTCCCTGGCCCAATGCGGAACCAATCCCCATTTCACCGACTCGATACCGATCTGACCTTGGTGACTGGTCACGATCTCAAGCGTTGATGTGGGAGCCGTGTTGTAGTTCGGTTCGGGGCCGTTTCTTTGATCGACTTCCGGCGGCAAGATGTTCATGTACTTGCGGTACTCAGCCCACGTCCCGGTTGTTATAAATCGTCCGCACATCCGCAGGTTCCTTCACATATCCCCTAATTTTTTACTATTGAGTTTTATGCGGCTGATTTCAATCTCTCTTGGTCGGGAGAAAGTCAGGGCAAATGTCCAAAGGGCGACGGACGGCCTATTCCAAAGCAGAGGCGCTTGAGAGATTGGAACAGGGTCGCAATGGAGCGATGAAGGTGCAGGCTGGTGAGCCGCCGTTCAGAGACAAATACAACAAAGCCCGCGCCGTTATCGACGCGATTGACGATCTTGTTGAAGATCTGACCGGTGATCGCGAAAAGCTTTGGGCGAAGCCTCACGGATAACGCTACCCATCATCCTCAATCGCATGCCCTGAATCAATCATGTCCTGATTGACGTCCAGACCATTGATGTACAGCCGTCCAAGCCAGCGGCCATACTTGCCCCGGCTGTCCCCGCCATCGCGCCCCTTGATCGTCTGAATGATGATCTCTTTGCCTTCGACAAGGTCTTTCAGATACTTGGTCGCAGCCTTGCCAACCTCGGCGCTTTTGCCGCGTGGCTCCGGCGCATCGATCCCCACCATTCGAATACGCTGCTTTTTGATCCAGGTGTAAAAGCCAAGGTCAATATCAACATCCACCGTGTCGCCGTCCACAACGCGCACCACGGTCGCTTTGTACAGATAGGCCGGTTCAGTCGGTCCCGGCCCCTGCTGAGCTTGTACGGGGCTGGAAACAGCTATCAGGACTACGAGTGCAGTAAAGTGTTTCATGTCGCGATGGTTGTATATTCGGGGCGTGATTGCAAGCGGGCGGTCAAGCGCCACAGGCGCGAATTCCGTCATCACGCGCAATATTGATCTGATAGAGGTCAGCCTCATCGGCGCCCTTCACCTTCCTGCGCCACGCTTTGTTGATTTCTTCTTTGGTTGAATTCGGGGATACATCCAAGATGCTCCACCACGCTGACTGGCTTGATGCCATGGTATCCGGTGATGGGAGTGCTGTGAAGCCGGTGAAGGCCTGGTCTAGCATCTCGGCTGATCCCCACCGCTCGATTCCCCGCATGGCCTCAATGGTCTTTCCGATTGCACGCATATTCTCCCACACACGCGCATATCGATCAAAGCAAAAGCAGACGCGATCACCTTTGCGCGTGAAGTAGACAGCAACGCCGGCATCGTCAGGTGTTCGGTTGAGGTCGGCAGCATAGAGCGTGCCGTCTCTCTTAACCCGTTGGTTCGTGCTGATGATGATGTCGTCACCGCCCATCCGTTCGATCTCAAGAAGCATTTCGCGCTGTGCCTTTGACGGATGTGTATCGAACCGGGAATATGTCACGTCATGCGGCTGCGTCCGTGGCCTTCCGGCCGGCCATTGAAGTGGATATGCAAGCTCCATCTTTTTTCTCCATTCTTGTTCTGAATTCGCCCTGAGCGGGATTCGGCCTAAAAGGTGCGGGGAGCGTTTGAAAAACCTCAATGGTTTCAATAGGAGGCGATTTCCCCGCACCTTTTTCTAAGGCACTGAAAACAATGGAAAATTGGAGAGATATGGTGCCCCCTGCCGGGGCAACAACTCTGAAATTCGCCATTGTTTTTATTGATCTTTTTTCTCAATATCCCGCACCGGATTTAAGGTGCGGGGAAATGTGTTCTCGATTTGACCCGCCACAATACGGGATGCGTCCACTCCCATGCGCTTTCGATCGGCAGTTTGCGTGTAGGTCTCCGCCTGCTTGAAATTACTCCATCCATACTGTGCCATCAATTGCTTTGAGGCCGCGCCGCCCTCTGCGGCAAGGGTGGCAGACAGCTTCCTTAGACCGTGCGCACTTTTCGTCAATCCCGCCGTCCGGCAGTGTTTGCCGAACCACGTTCCGATGCTCTCTTTCGTGAATGGTTTTCCCCTCTCTCCCACGATGAAATGCAAGTCACCTGTTGGGGTGCGCTCAAGGAGATCCATCAGATAGGGCGGAAACTCAATAGTCACCCTGGCTCCCGTCTTCTCAGTCTTGATCGAGAAGATATTGCCGCGCATGTGTTGCCGGCCGGCGCGCATCATGTCTCCGCGGCGCAGGCCGGTGAACAGGTACAATTCCATTGCCAATCGCGCTTTTGTTCCGATTTCATGGCAATCCCGGAAGGCGGTGACGTCGTCGATGTCCCAAGCCGGGAAGCCTTCCGTAGCGGGCAGTTTCAGCCGCTCTACCCCGGCAGTTGGATTTCGCATCACATGCTTTTCGTCAACGGCCCAATTGAAGAGGCCGCGCATCGCTTTGAGGAAGTTGTTCGCTTGCGCGGGGGTGGCGGCACGGCTCTTCATGCCAGCCTCAATTTTGGTCGTTGTGATTCGGTCATATTTGGGGTTCTTCGATTTCCGAATCATTCCTTCAAAGATGTATTCTCGCTGGCTGCGAGTGGCCGGTTTGAGTGATGTCCAAGCGGCGCTTTTCTGGTATCGATCGACAAGCCAGCGGAGCGAGTTAGCGGGCGCTGTACTACCCGTCGTGGGGAGTGTTTCGCCGTTCATTGCGGCCCGGTAGGCAGCTTTGAACTCATCGGAACGGGGATTGTCAGGAAGGCGGATACGAGACCCTTTGCCTTCTCGGTAGTAAATCACCCGTTTCCCATGGCGGGAAGTCTCGTAGTAGGCGCCTTTGGGAAGCTTGACGGGCATGAGGTCGATCACAGTTCGAAATCCTCATCTTCGTCAACCTTCTTGGTTTTCTCATTGCGGTGGATATCAGGGATAACCCTGTAGATTGTCCCCGCGCGCTCGACTTCAACCGTGCAGCCGCATTCCTTCGCCGCTATGGCGATGGCTTTGACTTGTGCACGGGTTATGTCGAGACGGGCCGTCATTATAGATCAGCGAACCTCTCATTCCATCCCTGCCAAATCAGGGCTTCCATTTCGGCATCCGAGCATCGGCCGGTTTGTGTCTGCCCTCGAGCGCCGCAATTATCGCATTCAATCCATCCCGTGCGGGTACCGTGTCGGCCTGATGCGCGGACGCTCAGCCGGAGCAAATCCCGCTCGCCGCAAAATGGGCATTCCCTCCGGACTATCTTTTTAGTCTTCAATTGATCCTCCCGATTGCCCTGGTTGTAATCATCCGAATGGCGATTGGCGTAGCTTCGTCGCGAAGATCGGTCCACAGGCCATGCAGAGATAGCGCTGCGAGATACGGATTGATTCCGTGGCGGCGCCAGAACTTCATTTCATCGCCTGTGGAGTGCTGCAGGTCATGCATCTTGGTGGAGAGTGGCACGGCCCATCGGTCGGATGCTTTCCTTCCCTTACCACGGCCCAAATGGCCGTATCCGGGGCTAGCTTTGCTCAAATGCGCGGCCTGCACCGGCATGTTCAGCGTGATCAGGCAAGGCAGTTCATGCAGCCAAGCAATATAGGATTTGCTTTTGACCGGTGCAGATGCCTTGGACGCGCTGGCGTAGGGTATTGGTCGGATGCGATGCGCCATTACGCTGCGATATCCATCTGATCAATGTTGGTCCGATGAACCTCAAACAAATAGGCTGCCACCCAAGGGTTGTCTCCCCACGCACAGCCTTCCCGATTCCCATTGATTGAATTCCAAAATACGGCAAAGGCTGCATCTGGATATGACTTCATGCAGTCTTCGGTTTCATCACCAGGTGCGGCGTAGAACAATCGATAGTCGGGCTCGTCTTCAAGCCATTCGGGCTCCTGCAAGAGGTTGCGAAAATCCCCCAACTTGACCTGATAGATACCCTCCGCCAAAGCGTCATCCGGCGTGATGTCCTGCAATCGCTCGATCTTTACGCCAGTCACGAGAAGCGTCATCCGGCTTGCCCATTTGGGCATGAACCGCGCGTGACGATATCGACCATCCGCGACGAAAGCCTCAGGCGTCGCCAAATATGTGATGGTCGATCGATCCCGGACTTCGATCTGAGCCGGTGAGAGATCATCCAAAGTGGGAAATGTGCGCCACGGCTCTCGAAGCCAGAGGCGGTCGCCGACGCGAATTCCTCCATTGAACCAATGATCGTATCCGTCATTGGATCGCGGGGGCACGATCGCAATATGCTCGCCACTTTCACCGTTCATCCACCCCCAACAGTGCGGGTCATCCCAATCGCCATGCCCACCACGGAACTCGGGGTGAGCACCACGATTTGAAATGACGCGCCTTGTTTGGGTCTCGCGTCCTTCCCAGCATGCGCGCGCCATTTCCAGACTGAACGGAATCGGTCTGTCAGCCATCGGTTGGCTCCAAATCCGAAGGCTTGCAGTCCAGCATTTCCGAGTAGTATTTGAGAGCGTCTGCTCGTTCCGCCTGACCCTTGATGATTAGGTGCACATTCTTGACCAGTGCTTCCAATCGCGGCCAATCCGATTCCCGGACGTTGCCTTTCCAGAAATCCTTGAGCTCAACAAGCTTGGATCGCTTGTCGGCGTCCAGCCCATCAATCAGCGGCACGGCCAGCATCTGACGGCAGGCATCAATGAAACGCGCATCAACGTCCGGCTCAGTATCGGGGGAGGGCGGCGACTGCATGCGGCTGCTATCGCCGCCCTCATCGGCGGGAGGTTCAACGGAGGCGACCGTACCTTCTCCCGCCGTGTCCGGCGCGTGGTGAGCGTCCGCGCCGGTTTCCGGTTCCTGTGAAATCTCAAGCTCTGTGACGGCCGATTCGACCTCTGAGGCCACATGGGTAGGGTCAAAGCCTTCCTGCGCGTCCTGGACGGCTGGTGAGGCCTGAGCAGCGCGTAGGCGCTCCGCCGTGGTCGGCGTCACGTCTTTGGCGTTATCCGGGCCCTGAAAGCTCTCCGCTTCGTCACGGTCATAAACACCAAGGATGACTTCCGGGCAGTGCCGGCGCGCCCACGCACGGCTTGAATAATATCCAAGCTGCTGTTGCGGGTCCGACTTCCAGAGCGGTGAGTTTTTGACTGTGATGGAACTGATTGGCGGGCTGGTGTACGTCCGAACCTCCCCATCTTCGAAAGTGCCAGTGACGGTGCACGTCAGGTCACCGGCATCACCTTCAAACTCGTAGGAGAGGCGTCCCTTGAGCCCGGAGCGGGTGTTAACGACCGCAGTAATCAATTGGGCTTCGTAAGCGATCGCGCCGTTGACATGATAAGACTTTGAAGCGACCGCGAACGGGCTCATTTCCCACTCAAATGCTTGCATCGCTACAGCCATGCATGCGCCAGGGTTATTCTGCAGGTGCTTCGGGAGGGCGATATCAGCACCGGACATCACCTGAGCAAAGCGAATAACGTCACCAAGTGATGTGGGTGCCAGCGATGCGCCGCCGATGCCGGCTGTAACCGGTACGGCGTTGACGGAAACGGTCTCATTCATTCTGCAGCCTCCAATAGTTCTCGCTCAAAGCGGTCCATTTCGAAATCAATTCGATCAGCAACCCACGGCTTGAGATGCAGCGGACGTTCTTGCTGCTGATAGGTCTCGGCGCCGGGCCATTCGCCCGTGTCCAGCCCATGGCGGATCTTGTGCAAGCAGTAGCGAATGACGCGCTCGCCGCGGTCCATCGCCAAATCGGAAATATTGCGGTGCGTGGTGTCGCCGTATTCCTTTGAAAGACAGTAGAGCAGCGTGTAGCTCTCAAATGGCAGGTTGAGCGCTCGGCAGCCCATGCGGGTGAGGGCGGCTGCGATGTAGTAGCCGTTGTCGCCGTTCTGCCGCTCGAGGAAATCAGAATCGAGCGAACCACTGGTTTTCAAATCCGCATACATGCCGGAATCGTTCGGGATGACATCGGGCCGTACTTTGAGCCAAATGTTGGTATCAGGATCCAGCCAAAACATAGATCGCTCAATGCGGCCGTTCAGGATGCCAAGCTTGACCAACTCATATTGGCCGGCATCGTCTGCTATGCGTTTGATCTGCTCGAGCTGGTCTTTGGTGATGACAATCCGGCCTGTCTCCGCTTGGTCCGCAATCCATTTGCGGCAGGTCAAATTGTTGGCGTTCCATACTCGGCCATCCGGCGCTTTGTCCGGTCGCAGAACGAAACGCTCTCGAAAAACCTCATCGCCCAATACGAGCGCATGAACCGCAGAACCGAAGTTCATGGCATTGCTCGGCTCAGGTTCGATCCGGTTTGGATTGAAGGCCCAACAGGCTCTGAAACGCTTTGGATTACCCAAAGGCGGCGCAAGGTGCATCAGGCTCGATTTGCTGACGTGCGGGCCTTCGAAAAGCGTTGCGCTGTTGTGGTATTGCTCGAGCGTGATGCCGGTGTAAACGCCGGACTCAGAGATAGTTTCGCCGTCCCAGGCGCGATCGCGGTCAGGGGAGGTCATGAGGACTGCTCCCGCTCCTCGTTGCGACGATCACGACCGGCGCGGAATATGGGATAGCTGATCCAGTCTTTCGGCCAACTTCTGTCTGACAGGTATCCACGGCGGTAGGCGTTTCCGTGAGCAGACTGTTCGGTCAAGAGACGGTCATGCAATTCGGCAGCGGTCGCATAAGCGCGCTGCTTCCGATCATCCTTGAAACGCTTAGGGGCTTTAGCCATCACTTCCCCTCTCGCTCTGAAAGGAGGGCGTCGGCATAAGAACTGGCTTGAGCAGCAACAATCTCCTGTTTTCGGATATTCAGACGGTCCCCAAACCAAGCACGCATGTCATCTACCGATGTATCTCCATTGCAGATTGCAGGGTTGCTCAACGCATGTCCCGCGAACCAGTCACGAAGGGTCATGCCTTGCTCTGCGTAAAAATGGTCACCCTCCGGCACCGGAAAGGCGCTTGGGTTTTCTGGCTTCTTGCTCATGACGCGTCCTTGACCGCCGTCAAAGGCGGTGCTTCCGGGTCTGTGTTTTCTTTCGCCAGTTTCCGCGCCCAATCGCGAGCGGTGTATAAGCCGCCCCTCACAACCGGGTCATTGTGAATGGAGTCAGCATCAAACACGGTTTCTCCGTTGTGGTCTGCCACTCGCCAACGCGTTTTTCGGTTTTGGTTCACCCGCTCACCCTCCCGCCAATCGCCAATGATGCTATTGAAGGACGCCTTGAGGTTCCTCATGTACGCGCGACCTTCCGCAATCGCTTCATCGTGGGCGATGATGGCGCAATCCAGGCACAAGCTTGGCTCCGGATGCTGCGCCGCAATTCGCGGGTCTTCGTGAAGCATAACGTCTTTTGCCCCGCATTTGCGGCATGCCCTATTGTCGGTCATCCGTGAACCCTCCCGCCAATGGCGTGGTAGGTGCGGATGCCCTCGTGAAGCATTGAACAAACTTCACTGTATGTTTCCAAGCAATCAATCTGATCACTTGTGCAGATGATTACAGCGTTATCAGTTTTGGTGGCCTTAGCTACGCGCTCGATCGTATCGATGTTGATAAGAATCGGATGAACCGCGGCGTTCCATCCCCGAAGTTCAGGATCGAACCATCGCGGCGTCACTTCAATAAAGTAGGTCATCACGCCGCCTCCATTTCAGCAGCGCTGTAGAAATCGGATGATGCGGAATCGCTCGCCTCAATCTGCACCGCCAGCCGCTTGAAAAGCTCCCTGGCAAATTCGTCATCGGAATTGGCGTGGATCAGCAGTTGCCGCTTGTCGCAGTAGTCGCCAACTTTATTGCCGTCCAACTCAATCGCAACACAGCGGTATCCGTAATCGTGCGGGAAAACCTCGCCCTCGAGATGCGCCGTGCCGGTGCATTCCGCGATCTCGACGGTGCCGATCATAACCGGTATTTCTTCGAAAGAATGGGTTGTTTCGATCATCGTTTCGCCTCCGTTGATGACCATAATCTATGCAATATGCATAATATTGTCAATCATAGATATGCAAAACGAATAATAATTCTTGATTATGGCGAACTGAACCGCTAGAGAATCACCGCCGGAAGTGATGCCGGCAATGCAGTGACTTTGCAATTAGGCTGGATGAAAACTGCAGGCGCGGGGGTTGAGAGTCCTACGGTGCCGCCAGAAACAGAGGACCGGCTACCGAGAGGTACCGTGCCGATTGCGACCGACCGACTGACGGTTCAAGTCTAACGGTGAAATCTCCCGACCCTTTGGAGGTTTTGCCTCTAAGGGGGAGGGGGGTTTTTGCCTAAAGCTCCCTCCCTCATTCTGGTTCAACGGGAAAAAGGACCTTTTAGGTTAACAGAGGATTCGTCTTTCAAAGATACCAACGACACGTTCTGTTACCTCAACAAAATGTTTCAGCAGGTCGACGACCGGTTCTTGATGGATGTGGTCGGAATCCGTCAAAGACACGCTGAACGTGAGTTGTAGGTTGTGTGAGAAATTCGCTTCAGCCGGAAAGGTGAACAGATGTATACCTTTCTGAAGGGAACCACCCATTCCTTGACTAACATTAATTGGCTGATCGCAAGAGAATTTGCCTTCGATCCTCTTTGCTAAGGTAGTACAGAGTGTCAGAGTTTGGTGCTTGTCCTTGACATCCAGATTATTGAGGCACGCGAGTGAATCGTTACCGCCTACGTATGGCTTCAATCGATAGATAAGTGTTCTCGCTTTTGGACTTAATTTTTTGATTTTGGAAGGTGCAGTAGATCTGAGCCCTTCAAGGTCTTGTGCAAATGGGAAAGAGACGCCGCTGCGTGATTTCCCATTTGCAACCGAAGCGCACACCGCAACGTGGTCCAGGGCCGATCTCAAATTATGTATGGCATCGCCCACGATCAGGGCAATATCAACAGGCACAGCGTCTTTCACTTCCGCATAGGCAATCTTTTCTCCGGAGTTGTGCGGGTGTGGGCTGATAACCAGACTCGCAGATACCGTCTTCAGATAGGTAGCAATGCATGTCGACGCTTCTTCTATGAGGGCTTTGGAGCGCGTTATTTTGTGTCTGGGACTTGCAAGGTGATCGTCCGACATATTGGCCTCGTATTAGAACCAAGAAATGGACACCAGATTAGCCCTCGCCACCCAATACCACTACATGAACCGACACCACGCGGTTTCCCTCAAAGGTCATTTCCTTCGGCGGGTTGAACTGCTGTAAAACAAGCTCGGCCGTATTCTGGCGCATCAACCGCTTTACAAAGGCATGGGGCGCGCTGTGCTCATCGACCTTGATCTGTGCGACCACATAATCACCGCGCTTTGGTGTTCGCTTGGGGTTGATGTAGATAAGTTCGCCTTCTTCATATCTCGGCGACATCGACTCGCCGGACACATAAACCGCATAGGCGTCGCTCACCTTTGAGAGCGAGGGTGGGCAAATTACGTAACCAAAGACATCGCCGTTCCACTCGAATTCACCATCGACCCCGCCAACCGCTTTTCCGTAGACCGGAATCTTGCGATCGGGGAATTCAATGGGATCTCCAATGGTCGCATTTGGTGGAGGTTGCAAGTCTCCTTGGCTTTGTGTGCCGTCAAGAATCGGTGTTGGACCTTGACCGGTGAGAAGCCAGGAGACCGGGACCTTGAACCGTTTAGCATAAAGTTGAAGCGCATCATTTTTGATGCCGCGGCTTCCATTCTCATGGCCGGCATAAGTCGGGTATGAAACACCAAGCGCTTCGGCGGCTTCTTTGACAGAATCGTATCCCGCCTTCTGGCGAGCCGTTCGAAGTCTCTCTGCAATATCAGTCATATACACATTATTGCATAACAACTTATGCAATTGGCATTGACAATTGAAATGCATAAAGCATAAATATTATGCATTATGAATATCGATATCAAAGCGATCCGAGACAAACACAAGCTCACGCAACAGCAGTTGGCTGACCAGATTGGAGTCAACCAATCGACGATAGCACGCCTTGAGCGAGGCCAGGTTCCAAGCGGACCTGTAAAGCGTTTGTTGGAAGCGCTCAATGATCAACCGCTGCCGATGTCTGAGGTTGTCGAATGAAAAAGCGGCGCCGGATATCGAAGCCGCTATGTGCGGTGCTGAAACTGAAAAAAGTTGTTCGGCGCGTCGTGGACCAAAGCGCTACGGCAACACCCACCTATCAGACTGATGTTGTCTACAAGCGTGTCTCATTGCCGCGCGTATCCATCTTGGAGGCGCAAACATGACGGGCCGCAAATCGATATTTACGGCGAGGCAAGACGCGGTAATCCTACGCATGAAGGACGAGGGTTTTTCCCATGCGACTATCGCGGCTCGTTTCTGCGTTCCACCGAAATCAGTCACCCATCGATTGAAGGTACTGAGGGCGCGTGAGCGCTTTCGCAAACCCCAACCCGAGCCCAAGGCGGTGCCAGCCGTCCAAGGGGCTCATCTGGAAGGGTATCACCGCGCGAGGCGCGGCTTTCATGTCCCGCCGGGGAAGCGGGATGCATATTTCGCCCTTTTGAAAACTGGAACTCCAATTGCTGTAGCGGCGCGGAAGCTCGGTCTGTCAGCGGGCGAGGGGGCATAAGCAAACCATCTCCTGTTCTGTGTCGTTCGATGAGAACGAATATGGCTCAGGAGATGGTCGATGAAATCAACAATTTTGGTTGAAATGGTGAACGAAGTGAGTGTTGCGGAAACAGTAGAACAGATCGACAAAATGGTTGAGCGAGAGGCCGCGCGGCAAGGAAATCGCGGCTTGGCGATCGAGAAGCTTTGCCGTGATTACGGATTTACCCCGGCCCAGATCAAACATCTGCGTGGCGGTCGGGCAAAAGACCCAAAACTAAGCCTGGTTCGTCGGGTGCGGATCGCATTTCTCGATTTTTGCGAGAAGGAGATCAGGTCTCTCCAACATGAAATTCGGATCGAGAAAGCGAAGTACGAGGATGCTGATCTTGAGAATCTGGCTGCTGAGGCTGCGGCTTTGGCTGACAAAGTGCGCCGGGCCCGTGAGGCACGGTTTTAAGCAACGGAACGCGCGCGGCGGACCTGAAAAACGAGGAGAAAACCATGGGTGAAGTAGGCCACAACAGCGAATTGACGGACGGTGAGCGCAAAGTGCTCATGTTCAACCACTTCAACAAAATCCAGGCACAGAACGAAGTGGTTCAGAAGGCGCGCGATGCTCTGAAAAAGCTCCGCAAGACCGCAAAGGCGGATGGCATCGTACTTGCCGATATCGACTTCATGGCCCGATGCGCAGATTTGGATGATCCGTCGATCGTGCCGGATGAACTCAAGCGCAAGGTCGAAATCGCCAGTTGGTTTGCGCTCCCGGTTCAGTACCAGCCTGATTTCTTCGAAGACAGGGCACCGGCGCTTGAACGGATCGAGGCAGAGGGCCTTGCCGCCAGCCTGTCCGGTAAGAACCCTGAGTCCGGCCATTCCAAAGCTTCGCAGGAAGACAAGGCGTGGCTCAAGGGATGGGAAGTCGGCCAAGCTCAAATGCGGGACAATCTGAAATCAGCGATGGAGAAAAAGAACGGCGCGAAGAAGACCGACGATGTCGAGCCGTTCCCAACCGCCAAAAAGGCCAAGGCCAAAAAGGCGCCGGCGAAGAAGGATACGGCCAAAACTCCCGAGCCCGCGTGACCGCGGCGGACCTCTCCGACCGGCAAGAGGAAGTGCTGAGTTACCTGCAAGGTCTCGCGCCGGTCGGGGAACCATTCGAGTTCACGATCACTCAGGTCTCGGGTGACCTTGGGCCCCACGCCAACACTGTTTCGAGCGCTGTGCGAGCGCTGAGAACCAAAGGGTTCATCGAAATGATTGGGCGCGTCGGTTGGCACTTTGAGTACCGCGTTTTGAAGCGTTTGGAAGAGCGAGGATCCAAACATGAAACCACTATCGGAAGTTCATAGGGACGGCATCAGCAAAGCCCGCCACTTTATCGCCTGGACCATCATAGCTGCAGCGTTCTTGCTGCTTGGCTATATGGCGTTGGTGGCGCGATGAACATCATGGGCTTGGACATCGCAACGACAACCGGTGTAGCGCTCTACGATCCGGCGAAACCTCTATCGGCTATCCGTGCATGGAAGGTGACCCTCAAGGGCGACAGCCACGAAGCGAAGGCGAGCATGATGGGCACGGTCATGGTTGAACTCATCCGAGAATACCGGCCTGATTTTGTGGCAATAGAAGCGCCGCTCAAGAACATCATCCAACACAAAAAGACGGTCCAAACGCTGCAGGGCGAGGAGAGTTCGGCAACCGTCAATCCGGCGTCGGTGATCCTGCCGAACCAACTGTGTGGCGCGGCTCTGGCTGTCATCGGCGCCTATGGGCTGCCGTGGGTGACAATTATCGATGTCACCTGGCGCAAGCAGTTTCTCGGTTTCGCCCGCAAGAAGGGATGGGTGAGGGCGGATTACAAGCGCGCCTGTCGTGAGCGCTGTGACGCCCTCAAGATTGTGGTGACCAATGACGACAGCGCGGACGCTGTTGGAGTCGCCTTCGCAGCGCCGGCGACGGATGTCTACAAGATGGTCCAGAACGGCCGAGAGGCGGCTTGATGGCAAATTCCGCAATCGGACTGTTTCGAGCGACCGGCAGAAAAAGCAAACCTGTTGCCGTGCGCAATCTCATGGGAGAAATTATCAAAGCTGATGCTTTGGAGCGTGAAAAGGACGACTTTTACCCAACGCCACCGGAGCCAACCCGCGCGTTTCTCAATGCAGAAATCAACCACTTGAGGCGGTTCCCGTTTATATGGGAGCCGGCAGCAGGTGACGGTGCTATGGCACGCGAAATGCTCTCTGTTGATCTACCCGTATTCAAGTCGGATCTCATTGATCGCGGGTGCGATGCTCTTATTCGCAACTTCTACCATTTCGAAGCCGATGCTGTTCCAGCCCGACCCTTAGCAATCTTGACGAATCCTCCCTACCAAGAGTGCGGGTGGGGAAATGGCAAGGCCCGTTGGCTCCGGCATGCGCTTGAAACGCTTCGCGCTGACTACATGGCGTTGCTGCTGAATTGGTCATGGCCGGGAGCTGGAGGGTTGGCCAGGTTCTATGCAGAACATCCGCCGGCCCGCGTGTACCTCATGCGTTGGAAGATCGACTTCACGGGGCAGGGCGCACCGCCAATGCTCAATGCCTGGTTTGTTTGGGACAAGCAGCACAAAGGCGAAACCGTCCTTCGAATGCTCGATCGCCAGTCCGATGCGCGGCAGGGTGGACTTGATTTATGAACCGCCTCGACCGCGCATTCATCCGAGCCCATCGCTCCGATGCCCGCTCTAAGCAGGGCAGCCGGTGCAAATACTGTCTCGATCCGCTGACAGAGAAAACAGCCACGGCCGATCACGTTGTCCCCCGTCGATATGGCGGTGTCGATCATAGACACAACATCGCGGCGGCGGACCGAACATGCAACCGCCTCAAAGGCCATATGAGTGCCAAGCAGTTCATGAAGCGGTTGCGCGATCCCGAACCAGGCGCACCATTGGAACTTTGGCTGCAGCATATGCGCTACCGGGTCAATACAGCTGTCATCAGGGCTGAACGGCGCATCCTCGCATCGGTGGGGATGAAGCCATGAATGTGCATCAGACAGAATTTCAGCGCGATCTCCCGGCCAACATAGAGCAGGAACAAGCATTGCTCGGTGCAGTCCTGGTCAACAATGATGCCTATGACGCTATCGCCGGGAGCATAGAGCAGGACAGTTTTTTCGAGCCGTTGCATCAGAAGATATTCGACGCGGCGGCAGGTCTGATTTCCAGCGGGCAGGTTGCAAATCCGGTCACTGTCAAAGCGCGGCTGCCGGAGCACGATACAATTGCTGACGGCCTGACGGTCGCCCAATACCTGGCTCGACTTGCCACGGAAGCTGTCACGATCGTCAATGCGCCTGACTACGCACGCGGCATTCAGATCGATCATCAGCGCCGGCAGTTGATTTCCGTTGGTGATCGGCTTACAGCGGCCGGATTTGATCTGCGAGAGCCGGTCGCCCTGCTTGAAGAAATTGAAGCATTGCAAGCCCGATTGGATGAAACCATCGCTGGGCTCGCTGGCAAGGAAGTGCGCCGCGGATCGGACATCGCGAATGAATACTTTGCAGCAATCTCCAAGGTCACAGACGAGCAATCGACCCAAGGGGTGCCCATCTGCCTACCAGAGATTGGAACTGTGCTCTCTGACGCTCTATTCCGCCCCAAACGGATATACGGGCTGTTGTCGTCCAGTGGAGAGGGCAAGACCAGCCTGACATTGCAAATCATCGGGCACGCGCTCGAAACCGGCAACCCGGTACTATTCCTGTCCTTTGATCAGACCTGGCAGGAGTGCGTTGCGCAGATGGCCGCTCAGGAACTCGGAATTGAGTTGCGGCGCCAGATGCAAAAGGACTTGAGTGACAGCGAGCGGGAGAAGTGTCTGAACTTCTCGCTCGAGCTTGGCTCGCTGCCGTTCGAAGTGATCGATTGCACTGATGAAACCGCCGGAAAGCTGTCGAGCTATGCAAAGTCGTGGTTGAAGCGGAAGGCGAAGGGCAATCCAAACACGCCACTGATCGTGATCGACCACATTGGCGCGGTCAAACCGGAGAATCCGAAGGCCGACGAAGGATCTAAAGCAAGACAGATCGCGCAGGATTTCAAGTCGCTTGCAAAGGCGACCGGCTCCGCCGTCCTTGTTCTCCAACAGAGGTCAACGGCCGGCATGAAGCGACCGAACCCGCGGCCAACGACTTATGACCTGTATGGCGGAGAGGCGGCACGGCAACCTTTCGACGGCATATTCTACCTCTACCGCGGCGAGAAATTCCGCAAAGAGCAGATGGCGATTGCTGCGACGGACAAAGAGTTTGATGCCATCGACAAACGATTTCCAATGTCGGTTTGGGAGAACAAGGCGGAGATCGGCGCTCTCAAAGTCAGATTCGGTGATCCAGCCATTCGCCGCAAGGTCGAATGGGAGGGGCAATACACCCGGTATCGCTCGATGCAGGAAACCGCACAGGAGGATTTGCCGCTATGACCGACTTTCTGCAAATGCCGTCCGGTTTAATCCTGCCAAAAAGCATGGCGGAGAAAACTATACGAAAACGGCCAAAGGGATTGGATTTGTTCAGTGGTGCGGGTGGTATGTCTCTGGGTTTCATTCAAGCGGGATACCAAGTTGTCGCCGCAGTCGAATATGATTGTATGGCAGCGATCATATATTGCACGAACCTTTGCCGATACGGTGAATTCACAATGCATTTCATCACGGAAGATGATGAAAGGCGCATGGAGAGGGTGCTTAGCAATTCGTATCGAAAGCAGGGCATAAAGATAAAAGACGGCGAGGTATCGTGTGACGAGAAGCTTGTTGGGAACGTGATGGTTGCTGGTTCTGGATGGATCAGCCATCAACCATTGAGCACTCCAAGCGTTTCACATGTTTTCGTTGGTGATATCCGAAAATTATCAGCAGATAGAATCCTGTCGACATTGGGGATGGCGAAGGGCGAGCTTGACTGTGTGATGGGCGGACCGCCCTGCCAAGGGTTCAGCACTGCGGGCAAAAAAAACGTCTACGACCCGC